>QVRM01003269.1:540000-737500 GCA_003439945.1 Dermanyssus gallinae | reverse complement strand
TACCTCGAAATCGGGACCAAACTGAAGATTTTACACATACGTTCAGAAAACAAATAGGTGGCGAAGCTTAGTTCATGTTCTTATGTCTCTTGACTGTCTTTGTCGGCGCCAAAAGCTCGGTCAATCCGCAGTATCTAGGAGCTACACGCACTAGTGAAGTAGGAATGAAACTTGATAGGATTCCCTGATAATTATTAGTAAGCAGCAATTAAATGCGACGCGAGACTCTCTGTTTACACCCGAGCCTTCGGAAAACTTCGATAGTGTATTGGTTTTGAATCATAAACATATCTTGTGCATTTTTCCCGAGCGGAACTGCTTTGGACGGCTAGTACTTGTTGAGTGGGTCTGACGATGAGTCAAGAATGCCAACCAGTCAATTTAAAGTAAATACAAATCCCCCGATAAAGGTGTTAAAAGAATAATTATATATTACACTACAAAAGAAAAATATTAAACTACAAACGAAAAATATTTGCCCAGCTCGGGTGGTAATAGAACAAAAATAAAGTCCCCCGATGATGACAGTAGAATGTAGTAGATAGATACCCAACTAGAATAAATTATGTTGCGGCAAGCGTTATTAGTGACAGAACTGCTTGCATACTTATACTAGCAGATCTAGATACAACGTAGCAGAGCACCCGCAGCTGGTCTTGTTAAGTTACCACATCAAAGGCGACGTACGAGGTATTTCCCAGTTAAACGTATGACAGTTTGAATCGTATTTCCCAGTTAAACGTATGACAGTTTGAATCGTACTGCGTGAGTTTTTCACAATGGCACGTACTTCCCTGTCACGCAAAGCTCTGTGAGTCTAAATACTCGAAAAGTATTGTTACAATGTAGTTTATCATATTAGTACTAATATCGTTCCTTGAACTATTTATAAAATGTGGAAATAACAATTGGCCCCCGCAAACGTGCACTTCTTTCTCCCTCTCCCGCACTATTTCCAAACTATGTTTCACATAGAAAGTTGCCCTTCTAAAGGAAGATAGGTTCAGGAATTGTAATGTACTGATATCCGTTCGTCCCGGCTTTTAAAGTGTTTTTCTATTAAATTGTTTTTCCTTATTCACAAAATGGACGGAGTTCCTGCTCGTTAAAAAACGATACATTTACCTGGTCCTTAATACAAGACGCGGATCTCTTAGAAAGGTAAAGAAACTAACTTTACAATATCACACACACACACATTATATTTGTCGCATCATATTCACAAACTGATATTTACGTTTGGAAGCGAATTAATAAAGATAGATCAGACATTCGAGCCCCACACTACCCGCTTCGGGTGTGCGTAAAAGCATTTTTCCTCTCACCACAAAAAATGACACATTGATGTGCATACTAGATGTGCATATTGTAGATACATAGTGTGTTCAAAATGTATCGCGACTTTTGTGTTTTTTCAAAAATTATTCATTTATTCATGAATATCTATTTTGTCCCCTTCAAAGTAATCCCCATGAGATATTATACACTTGTGCCAACGGTTTTTCCAATCTTCGAAGCACTTCAAAAAACCATTTTTTTTTATCTTGTTCAGCTCCTCCTTCGATGCCGTCTTTATCTCGTCAAGCGTAGCGTAACGTCGTCCTTTCATGGGCCTCTTCAGTTTAGGGAACAAGAAAAAGTCACAGGGGGCCAGATCTGGGGAATACGGTGGCTGCGGCATCATTAGTGTGTTGTTTTTGGCCAAAAACTCGCGCACAAGCAACGATGTGTGAGCAGGGGCGTTATCGTGGTGCAAAAGCCAATTTTTGTTCTTCCACAAATCCGGGCGTTTCTGGCGGATTGCTTCGCGAAAATTGCGCATAACTTGCAGGTAATATTTCTTATTGACCGTTCTACCCTGTGGCAAGAACTCATGATGCACCACGCCCCTGCAATCGAAGAAAACTGTCAGCAAAACTTTCACATTCGACCGAACTTGGCGCGCTTTTTTCGGTCTTGGTTCGTGCGGCAGCTTCCATTGAGATGATTGAGCTTTGGTTTCCACGTCATAACCATAAGCCCACGATTCGTCACCAGTTATGACCCTCTGGAGCAAATTTGGGTCGTCGCGGACAGAGTCCAACATCTCATTAGCAATTTTCATGCGATGCTGTTTTTGGTCGCAATTGAGCAATTTTGGTACGAATTTCGCGGCGACCCGTCTCATGCCCAAATCATTGATAAAAATCGAATGGCACGAGCCAATCGATATGTTTAGGTCCTCAGCAACTTCTCTAACGGTGATTTGACGATTGGCCAATACCATTTTCTCCACTTCATTAATTTTTTCGTCTGTTGTTGAAGTGCTCGGGCGTCCGGCACGCTCTTCGTCGTTCACATCTTCTCGGCCTTCTGAGAACATTTTGTACCACCGATAAACGTTGCTTCGGTCCAAGGTAGCTTCTCCGTATGCCACAGTCAACATTCGGAATGCATCCGCGCACTTAATTTCGTTTTTCACACAAAATTTGATACAGGTTCTTTGATCCATTTTTTTGAATAGGTAAAAATCGAAGACGATCCAAAACACGTGCAAGCAAAGCAGCTGTCAACAATTAAGTGAACATTCAAAATGGCCGAGCTTGTCGGCATAAGTGAGAGACATGAGTACCAACATAACGCCACAAAAAATCGAAATTCGAATATACGTAACCCGCGAAAATTCAAAAGTCGCGATACTTTTTGGACACACCTCGTACATAGTCATGCGATTACCTCTGTGTCGCAGTGTGCTTCAACAGCGTGAATACCTGTAATATCGTTACACCTGTGCGTTCGCAAATAAATACGAACGACTGCAGGCAGATTTTAAAGCGTCAAAACGTCCGCGTAAATACGGCTGTTGCCTCGGAACATGTTTAGGCGAATGAGTGAGGTCGGAATACCGTTTCCTTCATCTCTCTACCTTCACTACTAGGGCCTCGACGAATTACCCAACGAGATGCCCTGACCACACTGATGCCGTTTACCCGTCGGCATCCCTGAACGCGTCCCACCTGCGTCGAATAGCCTCGAGCCCGGCACGGGACCGCAAAAGCTGCTGTTGTCGTCGTCGTCGCTTGAAGCAACTCCAACGAAGAAGACTATAACGTCAACTCAACGATTCCCCATGTTAAAGACAGCCCATATGGTGTGCACCAGTAGATAGCGCAATAATACTTAAATAGTGCACATTCTTCAAGTTTCAAGTAGCACAAGCCCGTATTAAACGGCGGGGCTTGTGATTGGCAGATTGCAACATGCGACTGGTAAGTTTCAAAGGTCGCTCGTGCTTGTCTGTTGAAAGAGAACTGTTGAGTTTGCTCCTTTTTGCTATTACCGAAGTATAATTATGTCGTTATAAATTACTTTGAAAGTGACGTATACATAAAGACACCGATATTGGCTTAATCTCGTAAACAATTACATCAAAGAGAAATACAACAATCCAAGGCCTCCTTTAATGTCTCTGCTTCTGAACTAGAACAGCGACCCTGCAAGTCTGTTTAAAGGCAAAATCTTTTCAGTTTTCTGCCTGCTGTAGTCAGTGATTGCCTGAGACTACATTGGCATAGATACAATGGCAGCCAGTCCACAATATACCACAAAGGACCGTCATATCTTCGTAATTGGAAAATAAGCCAGTATTTTCCTATGGTAAACAATAATCTCAGTCAACTACGGTTAAGTCAAATGAAAATGTACGAAACGACGCCGTAGGTATGAGTAGCTTTTATTCAAAAGTAATCACCAGTAGCCTGAATTGAGAGTAGCTTTTATTAAAAAGTAATCACCAGTAGCCTGAATTGAGAGTAGCTTTTATTCAAAGGTAATCACCAGTAGCCTTTATTCAAAAGTAATCACCAGTAGCCTGAACCAGTAGCCACAACTATTCCGCTGTCTCACGAGCCGAAGCATTCCCTGATCCCAGAATTCCTGCTGCTGGAATACTAGCCAATCCTCCATGGTGTCCTTCAGTTCATCGTTTGAGCTAAAGCGTCCCCCCCCTTTAAATGTTTTTTAGCAAGCCGGACTGATGTAAGCCGCTGGGCGACATGTCCGGTCTGTCGGATGCTTAAGGGGGGGGGAGCTTTAAGGTGCCCCCAGTACATTTTGTGTGACGCTGGAGCCGTATGAGCGCACGTTATCGTAGAGCAGAAGTGCTCCCCCCGTGAGCAGGCCAGGCCAATGATGGCTCTTGATGACGTTGCGTGGGGTACGATGTGTCTCACACTACTACGACTACACGTCACTGTTAACAGGTTGTTCGTAATGCAGGAATTCAATGCGTATCGGATCTCACGCGTTGAAAAAAACGGTGAGTTTACCTTGCCTGCTGAGGGCACAGCTCGGAATTTTCTTAGGGGAGGTGACATTGTATGCTTTTTGCATGCTGTCCCGCTTCGTCTTTGGCCTAAAGAAGGTGCAGATGCAATCAACGCGGGTTGCATTCACGCTTCAAAGCTCTAATAATGGAAATACTTGAAAATTCTTGTTACAGTTTAGTTTATTATACAAGTAGTAATACATTTTATTGAAATATTCATAAATGACGGGGATGACAATTGTTCTTTCTCCCCTCTCTCAGATACGAACACGCTATTACCAAACCACGTTTCACATAAACAATGCGGAGCGCATGGTGTTTGCCTCCCTAAAAAGGGTTTAGGTTCAAGAATTGTAATGTACTGATGTCCTTTTGTCCCGGCTTTTAATGTGTTTTTTTTTCTGTTCTTAATTTCTTCCCCTTTTCATAAAAAAGACGACCGCTCTGCTAGTTTTAAACGATCAAATTCGCCTAAACCTTTAGCACAAGACGCTAGAGAGGTGAAGAAATTATTCTCACGCAAATTCGCGTTCAAATCTTCTGACCAACCCAATATGCGCTTGTCGAGAGTTCAGCATTTCTGATCTTTTTGGTGCAAACTTTAAATATAAATATAAGTGTATGAATTAAAGCAAACATTAACCTTTAATTGTTTTCTAACACACATTATATTTGGTACATCATATGCACATATTGATAATTACATTTAGGTACGAATTAATAAAAGCATATTAAACTTTTTACACGATTGACTTACGCCTGCCTCTTTAAAGACGTCACACTCTGTACATGTCGTATGCCCATGACACCTTGATAAACTAGATGTGCCTATCGTATATACATAGTCATGTGATTACAGCTGTGCCGCAGTGTGCTTTAACAGCATGAACACCTATATGTGTTGCACCTGTGCGTCTGCAAGTAAATATGAAAGACTACAGGCAGATTTTAAAGCGTCACAACGTCCGCGTAAATGCGGCTGGCGCCTAAAAATCTTTAGGCGAATTAGTGAGGTCGGAACACGCTTTTCTTCACCTCTTCACCTTTACCAGCATGACTTCGACGAGTCACCCAACGAGATAATCTGACCACGTTTCGCCTGGGTCTCGTGGCGGCACAACCCACCTCACTGGTACCGCTTGCCCGTTGGCATCCGCAAACGCGTCCCACTCGCGTCGAATAGCCTCGAGCTCGGCACGGGACCGCAAAAGCCGTTGTCGTTGTCGTCGCTTGCCGCCGAATAGGACCTCTTCGACGCTCCACGCAGATGTCGCCTTGACGTAACGCCGCCGATTGTCAATGTTACCTGCGCTGGTATTTTTGCGCGAGGTGTCCAAAGTGTCCGTGTCAGTCGGAGGTCTAATCGGCCCAACTCCCTGATCGCTCTGCAGCTCGTTGAGCAGTTCAGTTAGACGTTGCACAATAGCATTCGACTCCCGCATAAACTTACTCTGGCTAGCCTCGCCCGAAATGCCAACGCCGCTCCACGTCTTGGTGAACAGTTTCGATCGAAGCTCCTGCAGGGCCTTCAGTCGGTCGAGCCTCGCCTGTATACTGGCGGCGACTGTCTGCCGGTGGCGGCCGAGTTTCTCGGTACCCCGCGCCGTACGACTTTTGACGCTTGCCGATGAAGGTGCTGCGCTTGCGGGCATCATGCCCCGAGTTGCTACGTCTCCACGGGAATGGATGGCGCAGATTTTGTGACCGGTTTCCCCCGCACTAGCGCACAAAAAGGCCGTCCGTGTCATCACTTTCTGCGGGTTCGTCGAACATTCAGACCCATCCGGGATGGCGCCCGGGCTAGGTCGAAGCAGGGCGTCTCGAGAAGACAAACATTGGATCTTCGATCGCTCTCGAGCCGCTTTGCGACGCTGCCGTCTTTTCCAGTTCACCGTTCGTCGCCTCTGTGTCGCGTGCTCTTCGTGCGCTGCCGTATCATCACGGTGTTCATGGCCAGCGTCTCCATAACTACGGCGTTGATGTACGATCGATGTCATCTGTTCATGCTCCCCGTGAATCCCGCTGCCCTGAAAAGGCCGAAGCAGATCCATCTGCAAGCGATCGTGTAGAAAGGCACGGTTAGGGTCATACCAGATGATGTGGCCTATTTCCTATATTTAAGTGAACTAGGCACAATAATCTAAAAATGATGTTAACAGTTATGAGAGAACACAAAATCAAAGTATAATACATATTTTGAGCACAGCATGCGTGTGTAGAACTCCTTAGACGCTTGCAAAAGTTTCAGTTAGTACTCGTTGTTGCTAAGTGGCGCTAAACTGAAATTACCGAAAACCGACTATTCCGACTAATTGACCGTAGCATTTATCTAACTACTTATCTACTAATCGACTTAACGTGCCAAAGACAGCCCATATGCTATGCACAATAGATAACTTCGTATTTTAAGCTGAAAAATGAATAGTACAATTATGAATAGTGCACCATCTACATGAATTCAGAGGAACTGCCGAATTCCTAACGAGAACAATTGAATATGCTTCTTATTGCTATTACCGAAGTATTAATATATCGTTATAAATCACTTTGAGAATAAGAAGTCGTACACAAGAATACGTCGGCCTTGGTTTATTCTCGTAAAAATTACATCAAAGAGAAATAGATCTTTGTAGGACCTCATCACCTGTTTCTCAACGAGAACAACGGCCTGCATTTCTGTTCAAAAGCAAAATCTTTTCAGTTTTCTGTCCGCAGCAGTTAGCTATTCGCTGAAACTGCTCGTTTTCAATAATGGCAGCCAGTCCACGATATTACACAAAGGAGCGTCATATCTTCATATTTGGAAATGAAAACGGTACATTCATATTGTGAAGAATGATCTCAAAGGTCGACCCTTGAATCGTAAAAGCATTATATTGCAGCGACTAGCGTTGAGAATAATATCTCATTGATGATAGTGGTGCTCTATGAACGACCATTTACTTTATAATGAAAATCTCTCTATTCAAATTGAACTGAAATCGAAACGACGCTTTTATCTCCCCATTTACTTTGGCTCCTGATGCTATATATTGTAGCTCGCCATAAAACGAAACCAGTGGAACAATGAAATCCACAGCAATTAGTTGGGCGTATAATCGGTAAGTCAGTCATGACGCACGCAGACCGCGACACGCATGTATTATCGCCAATGTTGTAGACATCGAGTCTAACTATGGTTCTAGGTTTATGCAAAGACGGCATAAATATATAATCTCTAGACATTAGAATGTTTTAAACCGAAGGCTAGCGCGACTAGCCATTAACTATAATTGAGTCATTTGAGGTGTCCACACATGAGGGGTGGTCAATGAAAAGGTATGAAACAGGCACTGTGTGGGCATTTGTAAAGTTTTGATTCAGAAGTAATCACCAGGGACCTAGGCACAGCTGTTCCACCATTTCACGAGCCAAATGATTGCCTGTTCCGTGAACTTTTGCGGCTAGAGCAAGAGCCAGTCCTCCTTGAGTTCGTGGTCTGAATTAAAGCGCCACCCTTTGGGACGCTTTTTTTGGGCCAGACTGATCGAAGTCGAAGAGCGAGATGCCCGGGCTGTGGGGAGGGTCCCACATGAACGTTGCCGATGCCCTTTGTGTGACCCTGGATACGTGTGGGCGCGCGCTATCGGAGAGCAGAATTGCTGGCTCCGTAAGCAGCCCATGCCGTTTTTCTTGATGACGTTACTAGGCTACGGAGTGTTGTCTCTCTATACAAGTTACTACTGATAGTTTCTCAGTCCTCGAGGAATTCAATGAATACGGTACCTTGCACGTCAAAAAAGACGTGAGTTCACCTTGCCTGCTGAGGGCACAGCTTTGCATTTTTTGGGTGGCGGTAACGGCGCATCCTTCGTTGTATGCTGTCCCGCTTTGTCTTTTGTTTAAATCAATGGCACCAACTCATGTCACCGGTGACAATTCACTCCAAAAAAGGCGAGATCTTCATGATACCGGAACGAGTGTGGCAGTGCTAACCCCATACGTAGTTCCTCTTGCGATTCGTTGAGCTTCTTTGAAGCCCACTGCACGCACACCCTCCGTTGCTCTTTACCGTAGTCGTATATACGAAAAGACAAAATGCGTGACTTATGTTGAGCCTATCAAACCCTAGGTGAGTGACAAACCGTGCTTTAAGATATAAAGGGCTCGCATCTTTCCTTTTCGCGGACTTATACACCTGGCTACTACAATTGATCAATGCTTACTGGGACTAAGGCGAAGAGCACTTGCCTATAACCAATTCAGCACGCAAATACCTCGCTACTATCTATTTCTAGAAATGATGCACATTTAAAACCCTCTATAATTGTACAGACAGAAATTAAGTTCAGCGGAATCTCCTCTATTGAAGCACTCGATATGCAACTGCAGCCGCTGGCTATACGCAGCCACTTCATTGTCAGGTCCAATCACAAAACATGCAAGGCCTTGCTGTAATGTAGTTTCTTAGAAAGCTATCCGAACTGTATTTATCGCACTATTTAAAACTACTAAAAAATAGACAGGAAACATTTTATAGACGAGATCATGTGGTCTGACATTATCGTTGTAGGTTCAATTCGTCGTGGCATTAGTTGTTGAGCACGCCAAATTAAAGCGCTTGTCTATGGTAAAGAGCCACTCTGTGTGCCTGGACATTGGCAATAGCCAATAGCGACAATCATTAGATTAGCCTGAGCCTTGAATTTTCTATCAATCATACATACAAAAATCAGATAGCCTAAACTAATGACCTTAACCAGCAATAGCAGCTTAAACTTACTGCGGACTTTGCGTGTCTTCTGCAAGTTTCTGGAACTGCCTCTTTTTCAGCTTACTAGGGTAGTTTGTTCTGCATTGCACCTACTTCAGGTGCGGCAATCTCGGATCGTGAACGGGCTGACAGTTCTTCTGTAGTCTTCATGACTGGCTTGCGAGACCTTTGCGTTGGCACAACATGGCTCCGTCAAAGCAATCAATAGAAGCGTGACATCAGCAGAACCTCGTATGTGTTACATACAGTTCGTGTAGTGTACAAGACAACCTTGGAGTTAGTTGGCCGTCTCTTCGCGGCTTCTTCTCTGTGTCGCTTCGCTACTAGGCCCCAAGATCGTGTCAAGGGTTGGTCCTAAGCGATCAATTTTCGCCGACCCCACACACTCGTCTCCGTCGTAGAAAACGACGTACTGTCCCGGGGCAACCGCACGCTTGAAGTGACCGAGCCGAACTCGCAGCGGAGGGCCGCCACCGCCATCAACGCCAATATCACTGTCACTGTCACTGGTCAGCTCGACGGCAATTGGCTCGACACGACACTGCATTACCGGGTCTATGTGTTGCGTTTTAAATCCGAGCGCGCCACTCCATCCGCGGTAGCTCTCGTTCAGCCAATGGCCACTCCTCGTCACGAACATGTCGCAGAAGAGGCTCGGATGCGAGTTGCCCTGGCACACGAGAATGTCTTCGCCCGCCGTGAATCGCGCCACAAAGTACGGCCTGCCGCTCGACCAGATATGCGCACGCTGGCCGAGCGTCCACTGGTGCCTGCCCTGATGCTGGCCAACCACCTTACCGGTGTCAATATCGACGAAGTTGCCCGGCCGCCGCTCGACGTACTCGTCGATGAACTCGCGAAAGTTGCGCTTGCCAATGAAGCAGATGCCGGTCGACTCCTTTCGGCGGGCCAGCTCGGGCAGGCCCATCTCGACGGCGATCTGTTTGACGGCCCGCTTCGGCAGGTGTCCGACTGGAAATTCGGCGAACGCCAACGCCTCGCGCCGAATTCCGGCCAGAAAGAACGTCTGGTCTTTACGGCGGTCGAGGCCGCGCAGAAGGTGCAAACCTCTACCTCGCCCATGGCCACCACCACCACCACCTCCACCATCGGCAGCCGAGCGCGAATCGCAGCAGATTCGCGCATAGTGGCCCGTGGCCAGCCTTTCGGCGCCCAGACGCGTCTGGCAGAACTCGAGCAGGCGATCGAACTTGATGTGGCGGTTACACAGCACGTCCGGATTAGGCGTCAGCCCGTTGCGGTAGTCGTCGACCATCGGCTCGAACACGTGCAGCCAATAGTCCTTCGAGAAGTCGACCGTGTGCAGTTCGACGTCGAGGTGCTCGGCCACGGCCCGGACCGACTTGAGGTCGTCGGACAGCGGGCACGTCGTGTCACCGCCCTCGTTCCAGTTCGTCATGAAGACGGCCTTGACGAGGCGACGAGGCAGTCGCTTCAGCAACAGGTAAAGGCTCACCGCCGAATCGACTCCACCCGACAACGCGCACGCTATCACCATCTGACGGACGACCCCCACACCAAACGAACGAGAGAAGAGAAGAAGCGCCCAAATTTCAGACAGCCATTGACAACGAGCGGACTTGCCGAGTTTGTCGCTACGCCTACGACCTGACTTGAGACTGCTGGTTAGCTCATCTAGTAGTATGCAACAGAATGCTGCTTTCTATAATATATATATATATATATATATATATATATATATATACACGTACATTTTTAACAAACATTATTCTTTTAACAATACTTATATATATATATATATATATATATATGCATATATATATATATGCATATATATATATATATATATATATATATATATATATATATATATATATTTATATATATATATATAGTGTGTCTCGCGATGGGCTTGCAATGGGCCTTAAAACCTATGGTACAGAAAATCCATATACGCACATAGGCATCTTTATTATTTCATGAATGATGGGGTGTGCTTGTGGCGGCTATGCAATGGTCAATAAGAAGTGGCAGCAAACGTTACCACAGCAATATCTAAAATAAAATGCTTGGCAAGGCAACGGTGGAAAAGCGCATGGAGTGGTGGTACGTCCTGAAAGCATCTTAGTCGCAGGCACCTCAAGAACATATCTTGCACGCACTACAGCAATGTTCTGTATTTGATGAGCTGGAGCATCCAAACCGGGACGACGTGCAAACGTTTGGGAATAATAATCGTTTTATGAAGCAGATTAGTATGACGGAATTCATATTTTAATGTTAACGGCTTCGTAAGAGCGCAAACGTACAGCATTTGTGAGGTGACAGAAACCCGCATGAGAACAATTTTTTTTTTCGAAGCCGGTGCTGGGAACAGCCAATAGTGATCGCTGTCGGAGCATAATTGCCCAGCTTTTTTCCTGCAATTAAATGGCATGTATCTCAAAAGCATGTGCCCTTCGCATCGCACTTTGCAAGAGGTATTCTCTAGTGGTGTAATATACCGTTTGGGCAATTAGAATTGGCCACCTAGATTCCGCCTTCAATCTTTGTGTTTTTGTAACTCAAAAGTCAACAAACCTACAACCATCTAAGCATTATGGGAAGATTAGACACTGTGTCACTGACATGATGTGATCCAGTCACATCATGCCAAAATCGTGATTAATTCGCTAAAACTAACAAAAAAGGCAAACGTGCCAGCAAAGCTGGAATATTCCCACGTGTCTACGTTGTGAATAAATCAAATTTTCTGCATTAACTTTTTTTTTAACTGTAATTTATTTGGAGTTTATATGCTCCGCTTTTATCGCGATACGTTATATACCTTTTGGACATCTTATATCTTTGGGAACTTGTTTCATTTGCAATTGGCAGCCCAAAGCCGTCATACGCACGGACCAGATAAGTAACGTTTTGCCAACCAAAACCGAAGAAAAAATGACCCATCGCTAAGTTTAGCTCCTACAGCTGTCACCTAACATGCCTTATTTGTGTAAATATATATATATATATATATATATATATATACAGGGTCTCCCAGCAAAATTTAGAAAGCAACATAGGAAATTGTAGAGCTCGATAAAGTAGATAACAATTTCTCACAAACACGGCGATGTGCTTAGTTTCTCTATAGGAGGGCTCATTGTTTCGCAAATGCACATTTTGTGCTCCTATGTCGGCCAACAACACCAGTGTCACAGATTTTGCTAATATCGCTCTCACTCCAAAACAAGACATCTATTTTTACTTATTTTTATAGATAATAACTGGTAAAATGCATGATGTACACACAGAGGTACAAACTCCAGTGATCCTCTTTGTCTCCTACCGGGGATGGCCGCATTACTATCTTCTTGAGGCCTTCCTGGCCACTTTATCTTACCATTAAGGCTGCTTGGCTTTGTGCGGCGGCAATTTTCTCCTCTGAGGCAAATTCTGGAAATATTTTGACCATAAACCAGGCTTCGTAATCCTTGTTTGCAACTTGACGAGCTCTCGCTCAGTACTGAAAAAAAGCGTAGCGTTCGTAACAGCAAGCCGTGTTTAAGGCTGTACGATTTTTTGACATCAGACAGTATTGATTGTGTCCTGTATTCAGGATGGCCCGGCTAGATTACTTCCCATTGCTGGTTCCATTTGCTTAGGGTATCAGATCTGCTGCTTAGTATTCCCTACACCCGGGCGAAAATTAAGGGATTTCTTGAAGCCAGTACCATAACTCTTAGATCCCACGGAATCTGTCACCAGAGGGCTTGCTGGTATGGCTGCTGTGGAGGCCGTCTGATTTGCCTGTGCTATGTTGAGCGTGATAGGAGTTTGTGTCTTGTTTAGGGGGAGCGTGCTTATGTTTCTTGTAAAACCAATTCAAGCCAATTAGTGTGTGCTAGAGATTGTCGGAAATCCGCCAGGGCTCCGTTGGCCGTAGCGTTGCAAATAAAAAAATTGAAAAAGTCTTTACCGACCTTGAAATCTCTTCCCACAATGCCCTAATCCATTAAATATTACGATTAGTGGCTTGAATGCTTTATGGCAATAATCACATTGCATTCTGCCTGAAAATGAAGAACATAAGAACGATGCCCCGCGAAGTGACTTCACAGAGAAAGAGATACGTTACTCTATCATAACATGAAAAGACGGGTGCTCAGCCGGGCCTGACCAGATATCTGCAAACATTTTGAAGTTGCGACAACTTCAACTGTCCCTGCCCTCACGATTGTACAACACTTCACTCAGACAAGGCCCGATTCCAAACCAATAGCGTGCTGCAACCAATTTCTAAGAGAAAAGCCGAGATATACCACTAAACAACGTAGTCGACATGGTCGCTTCTTGTCAGCACGCTCTTTCTAAAATGTTATATAGAGCACCAGGAAAGCAAAATGGGCTGCCTCCAGGGCGTTCGGCTGAAGGAGCATGTACGGATGTAATAGAACACCCAGTGTACCGAAATCAAGATATGACATAAGCAGTTATCTTGATTATATAACAGCTTTTATCTAGGTGTAATGTTACCATGTACAACAATACCGCACGGTGGTGTAATAATACATTTTAGAAACGCCAAGAACAGCCTAGAACACTGCGATCGCCAGTCGGACCACGACACATTCGAAGCATACAAACAATACAAAGAAAGACAGAACTGGACGTTGATGGCTCAAAAATACGAAAACCCTTATCTCAAGGGAGAATATGTCCAACTTAGCGAATGTGTATGGAAATACTATGGCGAAATGGGTATCGAAAACGTAATGAAATGCAACCAGTTGGACCACGACACACTCGAAGCATTCAACACAATGCAAACAAGCAGAACTGAAAGTTGGTGGTTTAAAACTAGTGACTCAAAACCCTTTTCTCAAGGGAGCGTATCTCCAACCCAATAAACGTGTATGGAATTACTATGGTAAAATAAATACCGAAAACGTAATAAAATACATGAAATTGAACACTGACTCGTTCACAGCTGCTGTAACTGAAGTGATTGAACGGTATAACTCAGAATTATTGGGTGGATCTACCAATAATGGTGAATTAAGACAAATATATATATATATATACATGGGTGAAAATCGGCGACCACTATGTGCAAACGCCCGTAACACAAACCATCGGGGTAGCTTAGGGAGACTCAGCTAGTCCCTTTCTTTTTATTTTGTATGTGACTGGACTCGCGGACTTACTGCGTAATCTTGAAGCCCATTTTTCATTTTATGCTGACGACCTAGTCATTTCAGCAAAATCTCGTAACCATCTACAGTTTTACCTCAGCAAAACTGCGAAGTGGCGCAAAGAAAACAAGCTCAAGATTAACGCTGAAAAGTCACAGGTCTTACGCTTTAGCAGAGGAGGGTCATACGCGGCCAGGGATAATGATCGGTCAGTATATGGGCAACTACTCAAATTAGTTACCCACTTCTCGTATTTAGGCGTCACACTAACCCCCGGGCTCTCTTTTAGCAGATACATCGAGGAGATACAAGCAAAAGCTACGTCGGAAATGTTTTTGTTAAGCAATATGCACGATGTGGACGTAAAAACAGCTATAAATTGCGTTAAAATCAAAGTACTCCCTGTAGCAACATACTGCCTTTCTACAATTGCACCATACCTGACCCTCAGCCAATTAAAAAATCTAGACAAGCTAAAGGCCAGATATGCTAAGCGTGTTTTGTGGCTTCCAAAGTGCGCGTGGGCAACACTTGCCTTAGAGATGTGCGGAGGGACAACTGGAGCCTAGAGAGAGAACAGAAATGTAAAAGTTGTAGCTAAGAATTATACTGACGGCCCGGCCTCTTGTTCACGTAGATGGAAAGGAGCCATGCAAAGGCCCCGCTTGCTAATCTGCCGTATAACCTGGCACGGGTACCGCCATTACATATGCATGAAGCCAAGCTGTTTTAATATTGAAAAATTTGTTTGTAGCATTTGCGGATAGTTTGATATTAGACGCTATCATATACTTATGTACCCCAAAATTTGCGGAACGTCCTTATCATCCAAGGTTAAATACATATGGTAAGACCAAAAAGTCATATTGTGACACCTTGTGAAAATTGAATCAATTGTCTACCAATTTTGTAGTGAAATAAATGCTATATATATATATATATATATATAGGTGACGCTGGACACATCTATGACGGACCTATGCAACATGAAGAAAGCTGATAGAATGCATGCTACATCCAGGGCGGGTAACGCAATTACCAGCATACTTCCGAATATACATGGTTCGCGGGCTTGTACAGGGAAACTACTGATGGTAGTAGCGGAGTCAATCGCGCTCTTCCGTACTGTCGTTTGGGCCACAGCGACCCTTAAGATAAAGAAAGCAAAGCTGATCCTACACAAAACACAGTGGATCGCAGCTCTTAGAGTAATACAGGGGTGCAGAACTATCAGCATGAACGCAGCCCTGCTGCTCGCCGGAGATGTTCCCTCGGACCTCCGAAGGCATCCGAAATACAGAGTCTGTGAGATACTGACACATCTAGAGAAAGCTATTAAGAAAGAGAGAGAAGCGCGACTTTAGAAAACTGGCACGCCGAGTGGGACGCCATTTCCTCTGATGCCTACGGAAAAAGCGTAAACAAACTGCTGTCAAACATGGATAGCAAGGTCGGGAGAAACCTTCTACCCGACCTGACACAAATTCTCAAGGGTCGCGGTAACGTCCGATCATACCTCTACCGAATAGGGAAGGCCCCCTCAGGCATGCCTTTTTTTTACGAAACAGCCCTGAACGACACTCCTGAGCACACACACTCCTTAAGTGCGGGGCATGAGAAGAGGCCAGAACCGTGGCGACTAGACAGATTTGCAAGATATAGTCCGATATAGTCCAGAGCGGGAATAACCCATTCCGAAGTTCAGGACCTCCTGCGGGATGGTATAAAAAAAAAAGTATCTTCGGTTGCCTCCTACGGAATCGATGTCATCTGGGTGCACCTGTTGGCACATCAGCTGGGCCAACTGGACAAGGTCAAAGCAACGTTCTTGAAGAGAGAAGACGCCCAGAACCGACTGGTGTACGCGTTGGCCGGGACAGGACCATATCTAACGAACCTCGTGCCACGCTTCCAGCTCCGGCCCACACCTGCTCTTCAATCGTTCAGGACTGCCTTCGCAGAGAAGATGCGCGACATCCCCACGGATTTCTACCAAACTTGAGCCATGACATCCTCTGCTTGGAAGGCACCCCTGCAGGATCTCCGACATGTCATCACTCGGTACGCTGTGTATGGCCTCCATCACCAGCTTTGTTCCCGAAGAGATTTTCATGAGCCGCAAGCAACCTGTATATGTCGATATTGCCTTCAGCATTGCCCCCGATATCATTTCGAGAGGTGCCTGAGCTTCGATAGCCTACGACGGTTGGCAATTGAAAGTAACTAATTAACCATTGTTTTAAATCATATGACGTGTAATATACCTTTTTAGTCAATAAATGAGATAAATATATTAAACAATTCGTGGAGTTCATCCTAGGGTTGACCCAATCATGCGAAGTGGGAGCAGAAGTCGCACAGGATGTGCTAAGAGCTGAGCACATTAAATGTAAGCAGAGACAGGCCAAATCTTTTTTACTGTTCAAAATCACTGTTGTATGGAGATCTGGGCCATCAAAGAGTAAAGCTTAAGAAAAGGCGCGTTTAGCGGATCTCAGTGGCGTAACATCCGTCCGCTATATATATATATATATATATATATATATATATATATATATATATATATATATATATATATTCATATCAAATCGAAGCCTTGTGAGAAGTGTAATAAGTGATCCTAACATGCAAAGTGTTTGCCAAAAAAATAATTCACGGTAATCGTAGAACTTAATCAGTGTTTGCTGCCTCTCACTCGCATGGCAACGACATTTGCAACGACAATTACAACTCAGTGTCATCGCATCTGGAGCGAACACCACCAAGCTTCCATAGCAAAATATGGTCTACAGGTTCTACTGCCTAGAATGCTGACTGTATCCGTCGTTGGCCGCTAGACGCCCTACAGAGTGATTAGTGCTAAATAAACCTAGTTTACACACACACACATATGCGTGTATATACTTAAGTGAATATCAATATGCCTTAGCATTTATTCCTAACGCACGAATCACCTGATAGTCTATGAAAATGCTGGTCTCGTTCTGCAGCTAAGATTATAACGACTGTGCGTAATACAATGCCCGCTCACGTGTGTGCCTTCCCAGAATGTTGGCACTGCATATGTTGCCAATAATGTTTCTGTTTTTGATATGACAGTTAATATATATATATATATATATATACAAGATGGTTAATGCCAGCACACTGGACTTAAATTTCTCTTAGGTGCGTATAAGCACCCCGTAAGCCACGTAATATCAACATTAAAAGAATACATATGTGTCAAAGTCAATTGTGGCTTGTGATGCTACCAGGGATGCCATCAAAGCCTTTACTTTATATATATACGACGTCGACAAAGTAGTTAATCATATATATATATATATATATATATATATATATGGTTAACTACTTTGTCGACGTCGTCTTCAAATTCCTTATATATGGGCAACACCTTCTCTTCATCCTCAAAGCTTCCCGAAAAAATTACTTCAAGATCTTACTCATCTTGTTTAAGGAGCGACCGTGCATCTACGTACATATACGGGTTGTTTTGTCAAATAATCACAGTCAACAACTACATGACTGCATCCACTAAAAATATTGCAAATTGATTTATTAGAAATTACTTTAAAACAGTTTATATTCACTTCTAAACCTCTTTGTACGCCCGAACTATTAAGGAGAGTTCGCGATGCGCTAGGTGACACCGCGAGATGGCGCCACAAGAAACTTTGTAGTACATATTCAGGAAGTAACACTCGTCAAACTGTTTAGGGAAACGCAACGCTTAGTTTACGTGTGCAAGGCGTTTAAAGTAAGCATGGCAGAAGTTGTGGTAGAAATGAACAGAGACGAATTCCGTATAGTGATTTAACATTTTTATTTAAAGAAGTGAACGGCTGCGCAAAACAGTGCCGAACTGGACAAAGTTTACGGAGCTTCTGCCCCAACGTTGGAAACCGTTTATTTTTGGATTAGTGAATTTAATCATGGCCGGACCTCAACCAAAAGTATAGCGCATCCCCGAAATCTAGTGGAAGTCACTACCTCAAAAAGGACTCAAAACCCTCATCACATCGAGAAGGAAGATCGCCAAATGAAGGTGCGTTATCAAATGACTGAGACTGTAGCCATCTCTGCATCTTTGCAGCAATATTTGCGATGCTTAAGCGTAATCCACAGGAGTTTTGGCTTCTATTCGAGACCTGGATCCACCACTCTATACCCGGAATAAAACAGCAGTCAGTGGATCGCCAGTTGAATGCGTGTCACACGTAAAATATATATATATATATATGTTGGTGACTTAAAATTAAAGAGGGACTTTTCTTAACAGCAGGCGGAAGAAAATTCCACAACAAAACAGCAGTAATCTTCCAACTAACCTGGCACAGATACCACCAGTACCTCTGTCTCAAAGAAAAAAGCTTCCAAATCAACGGATGTTCGGAATCAACGGACGATCAATTAATTTGTTGCTAGTTAAAAAGAAAATACAATTGTTCCAAAATGAGCGTGTAGTCTTCGAGTAATCCCCACGTTTACTTTAACAGCAGGGGAAAGCTCTGCCAAACGGGTACAATTTGGATCTACATGCGCTCATTTAGCCATCCGCCATACATAAATAGCCGTCGTATGATTATATATATATATATATATATATATATATATGTAACCCATCACTCACGTCAAGTTAAACCAACATGCTTAACAGACTCGTATGCTAGTATGCATTTTAGTATCAATTGCATTACCGTCTACCGTATTGCAACTATTCACGGTTAAAATATTTTACTTATATGTAGAGTTTGGAGCTCCTGCGCCTAGAAAATTGCAGAATGTAGACAAATATATCGATAATATTGGGCTGAATGCAAGCAGCAGCTGGCAGAGATCGAACATTTAATGATGATGAAGAGGTTCGACTTCTTGGGAGGGCAGAAGTGGAGCTTCATATCTACATAAGAAGTCGGCGGAAGGGGAACATGCGCAGCATACACCAGGAGCTAGCAAGTGAACACTTGACTTCGCTTCTGTTCAATCGAATCGCTTCACGTCTAAACCAGCGGTTACTATCTACTCACCCTGGATCAGCATTTCATAGATTTTCTTTTCGCGGAGGAGGAGGAGATGGTGAAAATGATTCGTGTTTTTTCAACGTGGGAGAGCAGCGATCTATACTGGGCAGGATCTTCAAACGTCCTTGCAGGTAAGTTGGCTACGCTGTTCAACCAGATAGTCGACGAGGGGCGATATCCCAGCTCTGACACCGCGCCAGATTATCCCTGCTAGTCAAGCGAAAGCGCGACAATCATGCGGATGATCCTAATCTCTACCGAGGCATCGCATCGAAACGCACACTTTAGAAGACCTTCGCAAAGTCGATTGAAGCAACAGTGCTTCCAACTGTCGAGAAGGTCCTACGGCTGGAGCAATTCCGATTTCAGGAAGGTGCACAAGTTGCCATCCACGTACTCCAATCGGAAGTTCAGGGGGCATTGGCACGACTCGGGATTCCTCTGTACACGTTAAAGCTTTCCATAAATCCCTGTGCCACTTAATAGTCGACTCATTTCGGGACACTGGAGTGAGTGGTCCTCTTCTGTGAATGCTTCTTGCCAGCTTCTTTGCTGAGAACTGCTAAAGTGAACATGTGGAATGGTGACACCCTAAAACTGATGCGACAAAATGTGAGGACCCGCAGGAAAACCCACTCAACTGTCTGTCATTTGCTCTACTAATCGCAGATATAGCTCGCCATATGCGGGCTGAATTATTGAAAGGATGAACAAATCTATTGTCATTATGTACGCGGACGACATCGTGGTCGCCATCGCGACTTCGGAGCTATTCACAAAATCACTGGCATGGTGGAGGCTTATCTTGGCAACAAGCCTACAAATCAAAAGTAATAAAGTTTCGCGGTAAGAATTGACCGGAAGATTTAATATTTTTGCACGACATTTGCACATATATTTGAAGAAGGAACGTTAAGCGACTGTCACTGCGTAATTCTGTGCGACCTTTTGAGCTGAAGCTTGTCCCAATGCTGAGTTAGAACCTGTGTAGGGTGTGAGCACATCTTTCAGCGGCATTCTTTCGCTCCGCTGGATAGATGCTTTAACACACATATAAAGTGGGTTCTCTGTCTTTCTCGGGGGGCAAGCCTCGGCGGAGATTAGGCACCTTGACATTTATAGTTCTTAGTACCTTTGGGACGGAGCCCCTTATTCTAGCTCTCACGTTTACACAAGATATATCGTGCACACGGCTACCACCACCTCGTGTGCTTAAGTGCCAATGCCGGTTCTGTTCACAGGCTTGCGCTAAATACCACGCAATGAATGACGCTTGAGCACTATTTCTTAACGTGGAACAGACGTTACTGTCGCATAATGCGCCAAATATATATATATATATATATATATATATATATATATATATATATATATATATATTTATATATACATATATATATAGGGTCATTCATATCGTTATGTACTTATTTCGAGTTTTTGGTAGAACTCGACAAGAAAATAATTTTTCCCAATAGAAGGAGGACCCGGAAATGTCTTGTTTAGGAGAGAGAGTAAAAGTTATAAAAGTAGTTATTCTGCCTTTTTTCTCCTACATAGTTGTGCGAAATCTACGTTTGCGGGAGAACCAGTCAACGCATGAAGGAACCGGTTATACCGGCGTGTTCGGGCGTGCACAACGGAAGACACTTCACTAGCTTGCGTAGCGAAAAACGGATAGCGAGACGTAGTTACGTTGTTGTCAGGTAACTAAGCTTTTTCGATAGAGATATCGATAGCGAAGGCATGCATACTTGCATAAGGTATATGAGATAAGTTAGGTACATATTTTGAGGTTTGGTAGAACTCGGCAAAAAAATATTTTTTTCTAGTGGAAGGGGGGGCGCGGAAACATTTTGGCAACATTGTGCGGTTCTGAACGTGAAAACTTGCACGTAAAACACATGAGCGTGGTCTTTTGGTCGTAATGGAAAAAAATTACGATTTTTCATGGAAAAGCGTTAATGTAACCATATCGATTTTTTATGACTTCCCTTAATCTGGTTATTCGCTTTTCGCTACGCAAGATAAGATTCCTTCGTGCGTTGACTGGTTCTCCCGCAAACGTAGATTTCGCACAACTACGTAGGAGAAAAGAGGCAGAATAACTACTTTTATAAACTTCACTCTCTCTCCTAAGCAAGACGTTTCCGCGTCCTCGTTCCATTGGGTATGTGTATATGGGAAAGTACAGCTGAGTGAAATTAAGTAGGACGTAGTGGTCTCTTACAAAAAACGGCACTGATTGTTGTTGTTGATCTTACAGCGACCGGCGAGAGAAGTCTATTTCCTCCTCGTTTCCCTCGACTTTATTTAGTTGTTTCTGACAACATACACTTAGTATTATTATTACAAAAATTAATATTATTGTACTAGCTTAAACTCCTGAAAGGCTGACGCAAAACAACATCGCCAAAAAAGCCCCAATACAATTATATATATATATATAATCCATATCCACAAAAATATATATGTATATATATTTATATATATATATATATATCATCCGTACATAAACATACATAGCGTGCGTTCAGCGCGCGATAGCCGACAGTAAAAACAGCACTGCCGACAGCTGGACCGAAGGCTTTCAATGCTATTCCACTCACATAACTACATACATCGCCTACATTATGAGCGTATTTCAATTTATCCATATTTGTACAAGCATCCATATCCCCCTCTCCCCCCCCCACGCTGCCCGGCCTCGTCCCTTGCCACCCCATCATATTCGCGCGCACTAGCATAACACACGCACGCGCAGCCATCCACCTCGAGAAGCACTCACGTTTGCTCGCGCATCACCACCCCACGCACGTGTCTGTGCCTGCCTCGCTGGCTCGGATCTCTTCCGCGCTAGCTAAAGTCGTTTTCTTTCACTCAACATGGCAGTAGCCGCAGCTCCTAGCGGCGGATTGTTGTCGTCACCATCGATCAGCTCTCGATTCGAACACCGCACGTATCGCAGCCGGCTCGGTACCACGATAGCACCACAATAGTCTCACGCCACAGTGAGTCAGCCGCCATCACCCGCCAACCCGCAAAGCACGCAAGCAAAACAGCAGCCACCTAGCCCGCCAGTTTAGCGGGTAGCGCAGTGGCGCGCGTATTTGAATATACAGCGGCGTTCGCGCACATGCGTCACCAACCCGGAGTGGCCCACCCGCGACGACGCGACGTCATTACAACCAGTATTATCAGCAGCAGCACCATCATCATCATCATTGTCGGCGTTCCCTACTGAGTCTGAGTCATCTCAATTTACAGTACAACAACGGAACAATATGAATGCGTTCCAACGTATAAAAGATGCGCAGTTTCATAGAGGAACCCACTAATTGATTGATTGAGTAAGTGAATCGCAGTGTTAGTGCGGGTGTGTTGTATGATACACTCCCCAACCGACTCTAGGTGGGGCACTAGGCGGACCATTTCACAGATTTCAATTTCGGATCGACAGTGTCTGTCGTCGGCAGTTTGCAATCAGAGACATGATACTCTGATCTGCCATCATATATATATATATATATATTGCATTAGCTTACATTTCTAGTTTAATGTATTGTTTAAGTCAATAAAGGAAACTATACCAGCATACGTGCAAACAACGACCGGGAAGGTTGTCAACGTCGCACAGAAAAACGCCCCGCAGCTGTTTATCGAAACAACAACAGATCACGTCGGTTTGGCGACTTTTATGAAGTCAAAATAAACGGAAAAAAACAGTAGCTTGAGACGCATCGCAGTTCAGCGTGGACCTGCTTAGATGGACGATGTAGCCCTTTCCTCTTTCTCCCTTCTTGCCTCTTCTCACGACCTCCTCGCTGAAACGATAATACGCAATTTACGGCTAATATTGGAGACAACGAATGATGTCAGAGCTTGTCGAATCAACCATTCAATGACTACTTAACCACAATCAAACTTAACCAAAGACAGCAGCAACAACAACAACCACAACAACAACAATGGAGACAGCAGCAGCAGCAGCAGCAAAATAACTGCATAAAGTGTCTCCCCTTTATCAGCAGGAGGGAGGTGGTGGAGACTGTAGTAAGACAGCCAGCTTAACTGCCGCATTAAGGTTACTAAACAATATAGACAAATAGAAAGATCTATTATTCTACAAAGGACCTCTAAGTGGACAAGCAGCAGCTATCGGCTGAGAACACTGTGCACTGGCCGGCAATAATCGCCTATTTCGTATCTTCTCTCTATCCTAACTCGTACAGAGATAGTCGTATGTCTCGATCGGTAGGCCAGCCTAGGCAGCCGATCCGCGCGATCGATCTCGCGCTAACCGATATCACAATCGCGCGCTCTGCTGTCATCGACGAAGACAACAACAGCAGCAGCAGCAGCGGGATCAGTGGCAGCGGAGGAGGAAAAGTCGTCGTCGGCGGCGGCAGCGGCGGCAGAGGGAGCGTTTTCCCCGCTAGATTTAGCGGCCGAAACGCCGACAACAATCCACTGGTCTGGTGTCCTCCTCGCCTCCTGCTGCTGCTGCTGCGGCTGCTCCAGGAGCCGCTACTGTTCTTGCGGCGGTGGTTGCTCGTTCCACTTTGCGCTCCCCCCGTCTCTCTCTCTCTCCTATCTTCTTCCTATATCTTTCTCTTTGTTTATCTAACTACCTATTTATCTCCTCCTCTGCTCCTCCCTCAGTCTGCCCGTGTGTCACACTGTGGCCGTCGTTGGCTGTCGATCTAACCTGGCTCCCTTCGCGTTCGCTTCTGCTGTCTAAACTGCTCCCCCCTCCCACTTTCTCTATCTAGACCTCTCTTTTGCTATCTCCCTTTCACACCTTTGTATCGCTTTCTTTCTCTCCTGTGTCGCATCCAAACAGTGGGGGGGCTCACCGTTATCACCACCACTACCACCACTACCAGCAGCACCGCGGCACCGTCGCCCCAGCGTTCGCCGCCCCTGCTTGTTCTCCTTCGCCGTTTACTTCTGTTGCTGCTGCTGCTGAGCGCGAGGAGGGATCGCGCAGCAAATCTGAACGGTTGACGGCTGGTCGGACTTCTACTGGCTTCTGGTCGGGCTGGTTGGTGGGTTGGTTGGTTGGTTGGTTACGTGTGCTGGGTGGTGAAACGAAGCCAGATACACATAGACAGACAGGAAATAAAGAAAGCGGGACAAAACGAAGGCACGAAATAAAGAAAGCAGGACAAGACGAAGTCAGGCAGGCGGCGCTGCAGTACAAAGAAGCAGGTGTTGCCGCGGTCGCTGTTGTTGTTGTTCTTGTTGTTGTTGTCTGGATGGATGGATAAGCGAATGCGTGAACGAGTGTCCTGTGCGTGCGTGAGATTACTGCGTGAGTCTGTTGACGATGAGGATTGTGTGCTGTGATTGAGTTGGTTGGTTGGGTGTTTGGGTGTCCTGCTGCAGGACGAGAGCTGCGACGGAAACGCGTTTGTGTTATTGTGCGGGTGAGGCTGGTGGTGGAGATAGAGTGGTGGTGGAGATAGAGTGGTGGTTGTGGTAGTAAAGGTGGTTGTGGTGGTGATCTTCTGCTGCGCCACTTCTGCTGGTCAAGGCGGTCAAAAGCAGGTGAACCGGTGCTCTGCGGTCCTGGTCCTGCAGCTAGTAAAAATACTTTTAGGTCCTGCAGCTTCTGCTACTACTACTACTACTACTACTACTATTACTGTTCGGTGTAGTGTATGGGTCCCACCAGCCACCAGCGATACGAGGGTACTCGGTTGTTCGTGTGTGTTTGGAACGCCGCCGTCTTGGACCGAGCGACACCGTCGGATCGCTAATCCGATCCACCGTTCGTTTGTCCGCGCAGTGCATCAGTAACATCAGGTGAGAAATAATGGTGGGAAGCTGGTCGTAATTCATAACACAAACACCACGCTACGCACTGGCAGCCGCACTGGTAGGTGGTGGTGATGGTTGCTAATAGAAGACGACGACGATGGTATAGTGTACCGTCCAGTATTTAGTATTAGTCGCTACGAGTGCTAGACGCATTCATGTGATCATGGAGGATGATCCACCCGGAAAGGCAAAGAGACGTAGATGAACAATACACAAATATATACTACATTGTGTATTATCATTATTGTCATCAGCAGGAACAGCAGTACTGCCACCGTAGTCGGCGTCCTCTCTAGGGGTTATCCCGGCCGGACTGGCGTATCCCCATTCCTTATTTCGGAGATCGGCCACTGCGCGTCAAATACACGAACTATGTTTGGTGTTAGTGAAAAGTCGTACTTCGCCGGTAGCCGAGTCGATCGCGTATATTGTGGAGGATGATTTCATTGCTCTATGAAGGTGGTGGGCTCCCAGTGAGTACACGAGCAAAGTGTCGTCTTCTGTCTATGTTCGATTGTGAAGGACCACCTCTACTACCTCGATGGTCTCGAATAAGAATCTGTCATGGTGCAAACCTATATATATATATATATATATATAGATCATGAATCGAACCCAACTCGGCACAGTTTCCTCTGCATTGAGTACTCTGTTTTCCCGCCGTATTCTCCTCTGTCTCTGGCGTACGCCGGCCGCCGTGCTATATCTTCGGCCGTCGGCGCCGCGGCCGCCTAGCCATTGGTATAGGAGAGGAGGTTCCGCATCTTCTCGCCGTTGTTAACCATCTTTCTCCAGTGTTAGCGCGTTCTCGATTTCGCTCTCTTTCTCCTCGGGAGAGCGTGCGTTTGTAAGTGCATGCTCTATGCATCCCGGTGTTCTGAGCCAGACAGCTCAGCCGACATGCCGACGAGCACCTACCTCTATATGTCTGCTGCTCCGTTTCTGTTGTTCTGCGCGACAACCAGCGAGTCTGTCGAAATCCTCGTTTTTTTACGTGTCTTGCCGTATACGCTTGGCGTTGTTACTGTCTGTCTTTTTTTGTTTGACCGTCAACTCATCTGACCTCACTTGCCATGCATTGGATGCTGCAAATGAACAAAGCGTGTGCCAGCTTTGTTGTGAGCCCATATTGCCCTGCGGCGCGCATCGGCCGTGCATAGATTTGCTCCGCTTGTAGTCGAATTCATGCCGCCGTCACAGGGTCAATCAACGGCCATCAATTTCTCATCGCCTTGTGATAGATAGAAGGATAGACTACTACTTGCATATACGTGTATGTATAGATGTGTCTATGCTCTTACGCTGCAGGCCACGTGTCGGTGTGCAAAACTAAAATCATGATAATAGTAACGTTAGTAACAGTGCCCCAGCAGTCGAGCTTCTCTATTGCGATGGCAAGCGATGTTCTCCCTGTGTATTCGTAGTCAGGTGGTGTTTATGTTTTCATAGTATATATATATATATATATATATATATATAATATGTGGCCCACATGCATAATATATATATATATATATATATATATATATATATACTACTATGGAATAGAGTTCATTTTTGTTCATCTTCATGATGGTGGTCATTATAAGTAATATTCGTACGTATTGTAGGTTTTGGCAGCTGGACGCGCCCCGTATATACGTTGTGTTTTAATGCGAGTTCAAAAAAAATTGCCTCCTTTATCTACCATAAAGGTTTGTTGCCAATGTTAGCGTAGTATCTCCGTATCGTATGCCGATTTGCTCAAGCTCTCGCAGCGCAGGCGGGAAGTGTTGAGTTGAGGTGTATTTCCTGGTTGAGGTGTGAACTACACTGAGGTCGGCACACGCACTATTGGCCCCGTAGCAGGTTTATTATTCTTTATTATTCTTTATTAAGCTATTGTTGTTTCGGTTACTGCTGCTGCTGCTACTGTTGTTTTTAGTAAATGTAGATATGTAGGTGAAAACGACGGTACGGCGACGACAGCATGGGTGGGGGCACAGTTACTACCAGCTTTTCTGTCGTTTCCCCAGTCGAGTTGGGCGGGGGTAGGCTGTTCTGCGGGATGCGCGGCGCCATCTTGGCTTGCGACTTAACACTGCACGCGCCCTGCTGCGCCTTGACCATGCACGCGCCATGCTCTACCGGGGCACGCCTTACCTTGTTCCGTCCTGCCAACTGCAAGTGGGTGCTGCTCCACGGCGGGAATTCAATCTATGATTACTATGGTACGACAGAAGCAGCTGATGACGGCAGATCAGAGAATCATTTCTCAATGATCGCGAATTTCCGACGACAGAAAGTGTCGATGCGAAGTTGATATGTGAAATGGCCCGATTAGTGCCCCACCTCGAGTCGGTTGGGAGTGTATCATACAACACATCCACACCCACACTGTAGTTCGTTTAGTTAATGCAAGCGAAAAATGTATATATGCATATATATATATATATATATATATATATATATATATATATATACACGAACGTGTATACCGAGAAAACGTTTGAAATAGAAGCCAAGGGGTTTGACTACACGCTTTGTTACGTTACGTGTGCGGAATAAGCAACTATGGACGAACACATCACCTACTTGATAATAAACGAAATACCAGACCTTTTGGTAGAAGCAGTCTTTTCTAGCGAGGCTGTGGGCTGTTACTTGGAGTACTTAAATATGAACGATCACTATTATGAAGATAGAGTGAATGCGTTGTGTAGCAGAATAGCCCTGCATAGAACAGTGCATGGTTCTGAGGTACGGTGCACGTAGCCTGAAATCCTCTACAATCTTTGCACTCTGTGAACTTCGTTCCTCATGAAGAGAACACATAACCACACCAATAATGTAATTTTTGTCGACTTGAGACGAAAGGCAATTCTTGCGGTAATCTTTGATTTGCAGTGGAAATTAGTATGTTTCGTTTTGTTTGCTATAGCGTCACAGGTCGCTGCGGCAAATGAAATTTTCTATATTCGTATTTAGCAATATAGAGAAGGGGTTTAAGAGATCACCTCGAGCGCTCCTGTCGGACCCTGCAATCGGGTCATGCCCCGTCATCGAAGTGTCACTGAGTGTATATTACACAGGCCAAAGAAGAGCTGTGGCCGGCTGTTATTAAGCCGGCTCTAAGCGCTAGCACTTTGAATCTTGTCTTTCAAAAGTCAGGGGATGGACCAAAATTCGTAAAATACTCTGCGATGTATTTATCGAGGTTATCGGAGTAACACATTGCGGTTTCGCAGTACAACGCTTTTCATGTGTCCGTCCCGCCGGACATAACGGGCAAGCCATAGTGGAATGAAGCTTGCTGGCATCGCCAGACCAAACCCGAAGCAATTGCATGACAGAATTTGCAATTTGCCCAGAAATTCATCGGGTAGCCGACTATCTGCTCAATGCATAATCCCTCTAGGCGTTGCTCACTTTGCTCGTGACAACAAACTACAAAAAGAAATGTATATATATATATATATATATATATATATATATATATATATATATATATATATATATATGTACCCAGCCCACCGATCGTTGGTGCACGTTTTAGAGTCGTCAAGCGACGCTACAGTAGTATGCCGTTGAGCACGCTTTCTGGTGGTGTCATGCTTATCCGTGTGGCGGCGTCTTTCATCATATGTAAATATCGTAAGCGTTCTCTCGTGCGTTTACCGTAATCCCATCTAGCCTAGGTAAGAATAGACACCATGGAGACGTACGTTTGGCTGATCCGCAGCATCGCTTTGTGCTCGACAAATGCTCGGCGCAACGCCAAAATCAGAAAAATCCCGCCGAAGTGATGGGGTAGGCTGACCGACCCGTTGAAAGATGACTATTTACGCATCCCCGTGTAGATAGAGCCCTAACCTTGCTTCCCCGTCATAAGGGGTCGGCGCATCTTAAGACGTGCGTGCGTGCGCCTAGCTGAATCGTGTGAAGAACGTATCTTGTATTTTGTCTTAACCATCTGAATTGATTGTTTTGAGGATCCATAGCTTATTTAGCAGCGCTAAGATAAGGTCGTTTTCGAGAGAGAGAGAGAGTGGGGGAAGTTGCGATGAAAAATTTGCGCGCATGTACACGTATACATAAAAAAATTGTGTGTGCATATATATATATATATATATATACGAAATGTGTTATGCCTTGAAACACAGAAAAATTCATAATTGTATGCACCAAGCGTTCTGCTACACCTACTACCGTGACCGTATGCGATGATTTTTGGCTTCACTGGATCCTTATTTGGTGCTGATGCTAATGATTATTAAATTCTTTGTGATGATAATGATGGTCATTGTTATTATTATTATTATTGTTGTTTTTTTTTTGGTGGGGGGGAGGGGATACGGACGGCCGTTGTAATGGAATTAGTCGTCGGGGCTCGGCATCTGCTGCGAAAGCGGCGGCCGTCAAGCGACTGCGCAGTTACATTACGCGTCTCATCGTAATCGACAGAAACAGCAGGAATCGAAACAGTAGGGGGTGGGGAAGTACTATAAACGTTCCTTCTGTAGCACTGAATTCAGCAGCGTTTCTGCCACTGCCCACCGACAATACAATTAAGTGATCCGTACCTGTAGCTTTATTCGAATCGAGAAGCGGACGCACTGTCTGTCCTTCACAGTGATTTGACCTTATCGAATCATGTATGTTTATTCATATATATATATAAATATATATATATATATATATATATATATATATATACAGGGTGTCCGGATCTCGTCTAAAACTCTGCGGTAGGATCAAGCTCGGTGATAAAATCATTTTTATCAATGAAAAGGACTAGTTTTTCGTGTAGGAGCGACATGAAAATGTGTGAGCTGTGATTTTAGTTAGGCTGTTCGACATACGTGTAAAAAATGCATGATTGTGAGAACAGTTGAAAACCCAAATATAACTAAAATAAGGCGGGTATAATTCGGACAATGCAGAATAGCCACAGCTGAAATCGTAGCTTAGTTCATTAAATTCATTAATAAATCACCTCACTCCTTTACGAAACATTTCCTCTTCCCTTTCCATTGGCAAAACTGATGTTCTCACCGAGCTTGACTATATTCCAGAGTTTTAGACGAGATTATCTGGATACCCTGTGTATATGTATATATCCATATGTGTATACATTTATGCACATACGTTTATTTACATATAGTATTCTATTTTTTTAGGATGCATGCAGTATTTGTCGTTTAAAGATGTCGGTTAAGGTTTGATAAAAATCATTAAAAAGTATTCCGACGCCGGGAATTGAACCCGGGCCGCCTGGGTGAAAACCAGGAATCCTAGCCACTAGACCACGCCGGATGTTGTCAGCCACAGGTGTGCTCTGTCTAATATGCGCCTTAAGACGCATTCGCTAAAGTGTGACTAAAGTGCCGCTTATTTCGTCCTAGAAATGCACTTATATATATATATATATATATATATATATATATATATATATATATATATATATGTGTCACTTAAAAGGCTCAAGCTTGTCATACTTCGTTCTTGTACTTTAAATAAGTAGTGTGTTTCGATCCGCTGCGTGTATATATATATATATATTATATATAATATATATATATATATATATATACGTTTAAGGCTCAAGCTTGTCACACTTCGTTCTTGTACTTTAAATAAGTAGTGTGTTTCGATCCGCTGCGTGTATATATATTTATATGCGTGTATATATATATATATATATATATATATATATATGTGATGATGAGTACATACAGCGTGAGGCTCGTATTGCATTCTGATCATTTAAATCCAGATCACACCGTAAGCTACTTTTAAATATGACGATACGGTGAAAAACTATGTTTAATTCCAGGTACATCGGAGAAATACTCGACACTTGTCAGTGCGATTGTAACCCGAGCTACTTAAAAGCTTCTTGGGTACTGACTTGGTGATGATTCATTATACGTTCATTATAAAGATCCTAACCGTTATCACACTAAACCGACACTGCAGCTTCGTCCAACGTTTAAATATTCCGCTAGGAGCAGGCAGCAACTATGGGCAATGCGTTGTGTGGTCCTGTGGCATAACACGCAGCGAAATAAGACTACCAAGTATACTGACTGGATAGCCTGAATTAATATGATAGGAGGAGTATGTTTTGTGCTCTGCAGAACAATCACGAGTTTTTTTATTGGATGTCTGATGCAAACGTGCAAAGTTTCTGTCCACCGAAGTATTGAGGTGGCCATGATTTACCATAGCATGCGGCTGACTTAGACTGGATAACATTCTTGTTCTCTTTAGAGCATTAGCTGCATTGTGCCGTCTTTGTTTGGGAGGGGGGGGGGGGGTTTACCCATTAGAAACTGGGAGGCGCTATGCGTACGTCCGGAAGCTCCCAGGCAGACCGACCTATTGTTGAACTGTTGTTGTATTCGTACAACGTCGCCAAATCTTGCCGCCTTGGTTGTAACTATTGGTCATATGACGCTACCCAGCCAATGTCGCTAAATCTATTCAATTTCTTTTATTCACACTGTCTGTGTAATACTCTATCTAGTTAAACTTGGAGTACATAAGTACTCTGGTTAATCAAGAAAGTCCCCCCAGCTTACTCTTAAGTTTCTTGAGGTGATTCAGAGACTGTGGGTATGTACAAGTTTGGGCATGGTACAGATTACATGTCGCTAAATCTGGAGCGGCTATGGCATATCAGGTGTATAGACACGTTGGAAGTACAGAAAACCTGACCTGCACGATCGTGCACGGTGCGTTCACGCCAAGCGACTACTATCCCAGACACTGCCGAAACAGGTTTCTGCACGAGAACACGCACTACGTGGATCCGTATGTGTGCGTCCGTGAACAGTGTGCATTGAAACATATGCCATCACGCTTCACGACGTGATACGGATGCATGACGGATTTCTATGCGCCTTGCTTCGCGCTCTCTCGTTCGTCTACATGTCTGCAATCAGCAAGCGTCCAATCACAAAAATAATGACTGATTCGTTCATAGTTCCCCGGCAAGCCGGCTATGAGGTGACTGGCGTCCGTACCAATGGCTACGTAGCGTGTACTTTAATTTGTGCTCTAAATTGTGTGGTTGTATATGGTACTTGCAATTTATGTCTGTATATGGCACTTGTGGGCTTCATAAGCCAAACAACAATGACTTGAATAATAGGTACGACTTAAAAAACGACAAAAACGATAAGAACAACAACAACAACAACCACAACTACCACGATAACAACAACAGCGACAGCCACAAAAGCCAAAAACTCCATCCTGACTGTTTTATTTACCGTGTGCTGTTGCTGCTGCTGTTGGCATTTGTGTGTGTTCGCGAATATTGTGGCGGACAATGCAAATCTTGTGTCCACAAGGAGCCGAAGTGCTCTGCCAGATGTTATTTCAGCTACAGGAACGACACCGTTATCACAATGCGAAACGGCGAAAGGTAACGCAAGCTCTAAGTAGCATTAGAGGAAGAACCTGTTCAAAGAAAAAGTAGGCGACTAAAGGCCAGGCTCTAGACATATTGGTGCAGGGCCCGTCGTTATGGGGCGAATGGCAACGCGTTCGCCTCACGTAGCATGGTTTGCCGTATACGATGAGTCTGCCACTTTCTCGAACGGTCGCGTTGGCGGGCGTGTGCTTGAAGTTTTCAGACTATTTGCGTCACAGCTAAGCCATATTCGAGCAAGTTTCTACTATCTTGGTTGTCAAGCTCGGAAAACCTGCGCTGTATTTGCGAGGAGATGCGATGACTACCAACTATGTATATATATATATATATATATATATGAACTAGATTTGCCGATTTAGGTTAACGTTGATATGATATATTATTTGCTTATGGTACCATATTATGCAAGCACCTTGGTGTGCTAGTTGTTGCCAAACCTATATTGAATTGTGAATTGACGGTTCAAACTGCTCTGTTGGCCAAAACCGATCTATCGTGTCGCTCCACAAGGAAAGGCGCCCAAGTAAAACCCGTGCGACTACCGCCTAAGTAACTTTTGTGCGACTACCGGCCTCGCATTGTTGCTAAACCTGGAAAAATACGACGCACTATGCTGTGTCTTGGTAACAAATGCATTATTTAGAAATTTACGTTATATATATATATATATATATATATATATATATATATTACATTATTATTATTATTATTATTTATATATTACACATCTGTCATATTTCGCTTAAAAAATAAAAATATAAACAGTTTATATGCATACAGAGATATTATGTGGTGACGCCGTGGTGTAGGGGCTAATACGCATGTTTGTCATCTACCGGAAGGTCGCCGGTTCAATATCTGTTGTTGATTAATTTTTCTTTGAGCGATGCTCATTGAGAGTCGGTGATAAAGCATACCGCTGAGAGTCAGCGAGCATGCTGCCATAAGTAATATTCGGAAAACCCCTGGATATCTCAAAATGTTCACTTATGCAGCCGCTCGAAGCGCTTCGTATATAAATGAGTAACATATGTGCTTAGGTATGCATGTAAAGCGAAAAAAAAAAATATATATATATATATATATATGCATGAAACAAGGGGTGGTTTATGTGCGTCGAAAGGGCACGCATGTTACCAATGAGTCGTTCAGCAGGGTTCAATAATAATAATGCTGTAAGGAATTCGCTGTACAGAATGGAGTTGATCATGTCACCCATAAGATGGCTTGTGCTGAGCACGCGAACAAATTGGCAAACTATTGTACATATATATATATATATATATATATATATATATATACAGTATTATTGAAAAGGGGCTTTCAATAACTGGCTCACCCCATAAAGCCCAAAATAATAGTTGTTCTCTCTCTCTCTCTCTCTATATATATATATATATATAGAAGGCGAGCACTGCCGAGTGTGCAAACGTATTGTAAATGATTAATAAATCATCACAATATTTTCTATATGTATATATATATATATATATATATATATATTATATATATATATATATATATACATATATATATATATATATATATATATATATATATATATAGAAAATATTGTGATGATTTATTAATCATTTACAATACGTTTGCACACTCGGCAGTGCTCGCCTTCTATATATATATATATATATAGAGAGAGAGAGAGAGAGCAACTATTATTTTGGGCTTTATGGGGTGAGCCAGTTATTGAAAGCCCCTTTTCAATAATGGCAGAACATCTACACATAGTATAATGCTGCTATGTTTGTTGTGCACCTTGTAAATATTGGTGCAGCGAATTAATCCGAACATGAGAACACTTTGAAACTATTGTTTCGGTCACGTGTTTCTTAAGCGATCTTTAGTGAAAATATTGGCATTAATTAATTACTTTGGCGAAATAATTATATAATCTCCACGTTGTGGCAACGTGTGGTTTACCCTTTTAGATCCAAAAAGTTTTATTTCTCTACAATGACGACAAAAGGCGGCATAACACATACAGAACCGAAGCAATTATTTTTCGACGATTTGAAGCTTTAGGTCAAGGCTAGTATAGTATTGCAAGAATGTAATTAAGAAACATTCGAGTAACATTTTAAGCGTGCACGTGCTTGCTGAGAATTGCAATACATTTATTAATTCGTCTTCGAATAAGTAGTTTCGTTGCTGTATGCCGTAACAATGATATGTTAGTGTAAGAGGTGTTAATCTTAGCTTGTGAGCGTTGCTCGGCGGAGTTAACCTAATATTGGTGGGCAATTTTTAAGAACTTTTTGTGCAAACACGAACCTATACTCTCGAATATAGCGTTTACACACATATAGAACATCGTAGCACTAAAATGTGCTCAAATATTCTATCATGGTATGCCTGACCTTGCAATGAGGCAACCTGGCTAGCGTGCCAGCCGACTTTCCAGGGAAAGGACGAGCGAGCATCGACTTGCCCGATATATAGTACATATTTCAACGCATTTTGAGTAGATGCAGCGCTTATTAGATTCGAGGTTGTCGGCCACTTTACACGGCCTGTGGCAAAACTCATACACCGCGGAACGCGTGGCGTCGTGGCGGTCAAGTCGGTGTATAACTTTTTCATAAATCATCTCTCCTTGGCGCCATAGTGTAGTGTAGGTTAGGAATAATGAGGATACGATGGAAAAAAAAGATCCTGCATGAAAAATAGAGCTAGACATCAGGGCATCTTACTTATCAGTGATTGCTTACGAAGAGACATTCTCTTTGAATCTGCACGAAAAAATATAATTGCAAACGTTATGCTATTGCTACTACTATTACTACTACTACGACAGATAATGATATAATATATATATATATATATATATATATATATATATATATATATATATATATATATATCGGTTGTATTATTATGATTACTGTTTTTATTTTATTTATTATTATTATTAATATTATTTTTCGGTTTTACAATTGTGAGGTATGAACGTTTAAGCCAGGTTCATGATGCTCTGCTAATTTCCTCAATTCATTGCGCCTATGATACAAGCCACGTTCCCCCTACACACGGCCAAAGACATCATCTGTCTCAAAAACATGGCCTCGCATCGATCACCCGTAATATCTTCTATTATTATTATTATTATTATTATTATTATTATTATTATTATTATTATTATTATTATTATTATTATTATTATTATTATTATTATTATTATTATTATTATTATTATTCAAAAGCACCTTCATTCAAGGATCATATATGCCTAAGTATACATTGTTTTTAACAAAAGATTTAACCTCTGAATATAATTAGAATATACATCAGGTCTGTCGACTTCGCAGACTTCGTGGAACTCTTCACAAGAATGTGTTGTTTACCTTCATTGAGCGCGCAACTTCCAGTGATCTAACATTCACACCACTTCGCACTCCATTATCTAGATATTTAAACATGGTCTGGTTAGTCCCGAGACAACACACTTTTTTTATACAGCGATAGATCACCTCGTTCGTGTAACGTACGTATTGGAACAAGAGATACGCTTTCACGAGAAATATTACATATTTTTGATATCCGTCTGAGACTTCTGTACAAAGTCACATAGAAATCAGGATTTTTTTCAAATGAACATCTAAATATGGTATTACATAGTTGTGAAGCAGAAGTGACGGTGGCTAATTTGGGGGTTACAATCACATCAAGATCACGAAAATATTTAACTACTGGTATTGCATCCTTAGCGAGTGTATACAGTGGCAAACTGCCATCTGACGACACCACGACACATTTAGGCACAGATATTTGCATCCTATTCTCACAACACCAGTTTTCCATATTTTTAATTGCTTATATACTTGTGGAATTGTCGACTGCTGAGTATATTTTTAAATCGTCCGCAAATAAGAGATAAGTGACACCTTCTGGAATTACTGTTGGGAGATCGAGGGCGTATATTCTGAAGAGCAGGGGCCCGACGCACGATTCTTGCGGTACCCCTGAGGTGCCGGGGAGGGGGTCACTTTCTACGTTACCGATCTTAATGGTAAAATTTTGCCCGGTAAGGTATGCTGACACCCATTGACAAGTTGTGGAATTAAGGTCAATACTTTCTAATTTTTCTAACATAAGCTTGTGATTCATCTTATCAAATGTCTTTGAAAAATCAAAATATATGCAATGAAATGTTTTACGATTATTTATGTGTAGACTCCAATCGTGGAGCAGAGATATAAGTTGTGTCCCAGTGGAACGGCCCCTGGCAAAGCCATGCTGATTGGTGTCAATCAATTTGTTACACACTAAAATGTTTTCAATATAATCAACGATTAACATCTCCATTAAAATACACGCAATGGGCAGTTGAGCCACCGGCCGGTAGTTATCCACTGAAATCTTAGCACCTTTTTTAAATAAAGGCGTGACAATTGACCTTCGAAATAATGAAGGAACTTGCCCATCACAATACGATCTCTGAAAAAATACAGTTATTATTATTATTATTATTATTGGTTCGCTGTGGCCTCGAAGAGCTTGGGAAGAAGCTCTTCGAGGCCACAGCGAAGCCAAGATCGACCGCGTTCCCCCGACAGAGAGTGTCATTAGAACTACAGAGAGGCAGCGCCAAGGTGATGTTGAGTGGTCACCGACACTCAAGTAATAAGAATAATATAAGCAATATTGTAGATATTATATAAGTAATATATTGATAATTGTGATACATGTACATATTGATAAAATAAACCCTTGTTCAAAAAAATATTATTATTATTATTATTATAATAATAATATTTTTTTACTTTTAATACATCTTTGCGCAGAGGCGGTGACGTACCCAATGAGGTTTTACCGAGGGGCGTCTATTGCTAGTTGAAAACTTTTACCAATTATTATTAATATTATTATTTAAAAAGCCGTGCTCCATACGGACGGAGTAGCCGGGAGTCGCAGGCAATGTAACCAGCTTAATCCCCGAAGTTTATCTGGAAGCCGGCTGCCCTTTCGTGTGCCCGGCTTAGATAGTTAGTGGTACGATGATCGAATCAATTCAAATTAAATGTATTCGCTGTTCCAACAAACAAATCTGATTAAAGGGTATTGTATCGCGCTGCGTCTTCGGTGTTACGCCTCAGCCCTCTGTTCTCTCCTGTTGTCTTTCTTTCTCTGGCCCTTTTTTCTCGAAGCCGTTATTTTCTGCTGCCCGCCATGACAATACCCTAATCCAGGGAAATTGTTAGGCAATGGCGAGGCGGCGCGCACTCGTTCGCCGTGGCATCGACCAGCCAGTTAGCCATTAGAGTGCGTGCCTAGCCTTCTTTGCTAATTTAATCCTAGCGAGTTTTCAGCTACATCTCCGTGTTGGCGGCCCGATCAACGACGAGTGGCGGCCACAGCTGTTTGTGGAATATTTTATAGCGCTTGGTTGTTTAAATCGGAAACGCTCACACGAGCCTTGCCTCTCACTGGCGTCATGGTCAGGGTCGTCGTCGTCACCACCACCATTGTTGTTGTGTTGTTGTTGTTGTTGTTGTTGTTGTTGTTGTTGTTGTTGTTGTTGTTGTTGTTGTTGTTGTTGTTGTTGTTGTTGTTGTTGTTGTTGTTGTTGTTGTTGTTGTTGTTGTTGTTGTTGTTGTTGTTGTTGTTGTTGTTGTTGTTGTTGTTGTTGTTGTTGTTGTTCCTATTTTCATTTCGCTCGATCCGCGCCATCTTCCTCTCTCTTCCGTGCGCTAACTCCACAAACAGCCGTTCGAGTTCTGGACATTTGTCGATAACTGGCCGGGGGTTTCCTCCCTGTCCGCCTGCCCCGGTCAACAACGCTGGCCCCGCTCCGACGTTGGCCGAGGAAGAGAGACTTTCGATGATGAGAGACTCCCGAAATAAAAGCAAACGCTTCAGCTGTGGCCGATGGTTGCGTAACTGCTCACATCGTCTGCAGACAGACGGCCGAATTGAGCCTGAAGGAAGCGGACCAGGCCGAGTTGACGTTTTGCTGTTTTCGCGTCGGCTTATTTGTCATAAGTTAGTGTCTGTGTCAATGCCGTGTGCTGCATGCTCGGGCGGGGCGGCGGCGGCCAAATTCAAGGCATGTTCTCTGATGCTGAGCCTGGTATCACTTCAATGACAGGCTGATATGTTCAACGTGGGCCGTAGCTGCTCGAACGAGGCCTGTTGTGATGAAGGCAGATATGCGCGCTTTCGTTCTAGGTACGACTAACAAACTAATTGATTGCTACTACTACTACTACAACTACTACTACTACTACTACTACTACTACTACTACTACTACTACGACGACGACGACGAACATTCTCCAGAATAAGCGTTTATGGCAGCTCAAACAGACCACAGTTAGACAGCAGCGGGCTGTTTGAGCTGCCCTAAACGGAATTGCAACAACGATGACCCCCATTGCCGAACACTTAGCAGGGGACACGGGCCGCCCATCGGATATACGTATCGCAACCATGACTGAGACAATATGACGTAATAATGTTAGATCCAAATAACTAAGTATGTTTGTTTACCTAGCAAGAAACGTATTTTTCGTTTTCGACTCAGCTGAAGTGAGGAACTTTCCCCGAGCGACTTAATTGATCAGTTGCGATTTACGGAGTGCACGCATCTTAGGTAAGACATCATTACCTGTCACAGTTTCTGCATGTGGCTATTGTGCATATAATATCATGTTTTTTTTAAAAGAGAATGTCTCTAAATAGGAGAATAGTTGGTAGATTTTGATAAAATTATGGATCTAAATAATTGTACATAGACACTTGCACTTATAAGTCTTTTTTAAAGTATAGTTTGGATATGTATATATGTATATATATATATATATATGTTAGAGTTACTATATAAATACACGCTTTCATTGTTACAAGTGAAGAATAGAGTTACTGTGTGGTGCTCCGTGGGTCTGACGACAATCCATTATTTGTAATAAATACACTTATTATCAAAACTGAGATGTTATATATACATGTTATTATCAAAACTGAGATATTTATTCCTTTATTCTTACCCTATGCGCATATATATATATATATATATATATATATAGGGATTTAATAAATATACATATATATATATATATATATATATATATAGGGATTTAATAAATATACATATATATATATATATATATATATATATATATATATATACGAACCAGGTTAAACGATGTAATGTGTACGATCTCTTGAGTACTTTTCTACTACGCAGCATTGATTGCTAATTTAGGCGATACGTAGCACTATTTAAAATTGAAGCCGTGTCTGTTTTCCTTACAACTCGAGCTGACGAGACCCACGAGACGACGCTTGTAATAAGAAAAGTACTAGTAATAGGTTGTACACACTACTAGCAACGCAACTGGTTGACTGGCTATTTAAGGCGTGACTCTAGTTCAACGCAACACAAACACTCTCGTCGGTGTGCCTGGCTAGCGTGGAACGTAGTATTATAGATCGTATTTTGCCTGAGAGAAGCGTCTTACTGTCAGGATGTCGTACAATCAGTCATGCTATCGTTTATTTGTTGTTTGTACTAGCCGTAGGAGGGTGTTTGGGACGCAGCGACTAATGCGTATCCGCTGCACTATGACGGAGAGAGTTTACGCTGTTTGAGTCACCTTTGCTGAGCTTTTCTGGCTAAAAGATGTTTCCTTTATTTTGTTACCCTTTTTAACAAGAATAGCTGGCTGGTTTCCTTCGCGGCTTATTGTCATATTATCGGCTAGCGAGAGAAAACTGCAACTATCATCCTACGCAGCAGGAACGCTATTCCAGTGCGGGCGAGTGTCAAATAGTAGAGTGTCGATATACTACGTTGTTGAGAACGAAAACCAAGAATTGTCCAAATGTTTTTTTATTCGATATATTCCCCGAAAAGCTTAAAAAACATTTCCCACCGTTATTTCAGAGCAGTTATACCGCCAGAGTAGAATTCCGCGTTCCTCGACAGAAAAAAAGACATTGACAGCGGCCTTAACTTCTCCATTGCTAGAAAAACGCCTTCCGTCAAGACTATTCTTCAAATTTCCTTAGAGGGAATAATCACAAGGGCCAGGTCTAGGAATTTGGGCGCTGTTAAATAAGTTCGAATTTCAACTTGGCCAATTTTGCCAATGCTAGTTGCGATTTGTGTGCATTGTTCTGGAGAAACAGGCTCTTTTTCTGCAAAGCGGGCCGTTTCTCAGTAAGTTCTTGCTGCAGACGGTCCAACAGTCTTACATAATATTCTCCTTTGATCGTTTCCCCTTTCTCGAGATAGTCGACCAGAATTATTCCACGTTGTTCCCAAAAAGCCGTAGCCATTATTACCGTTCCAGCCGATGTATTTGTCCAAACTCTCTTCAAAGGTTCTTCAACGGGTGCACACCATTGACAAGATGCTTCTTGGGTCTCGGGAGTGTAGTAGTGAACCGAATTTCCATCGGCGCTCAAGGATCTGCAACAAAAATCCGACGTATTTTTCGACATGTTGGCCAAGTTTCGCTGAGAAGCGGAAACACGCGCGTTTTTTGCTCTTGATTGAACAAACACGGCACCCATGCTCTGGGCATTTCAACTTCAAGTTAACGTGCAGGATGCAATACACACTACCCCTGACTGATCCCCAAGACCTTTGTTTAACTTAGTTTTTACTTGGATAGCATTCCATCCTTTAAAAAAGATTCTTGAATGAACAGTTCGAAGTTATTTTTTCATTTTCCAAAATCACGCTATTGCGCTGCATGGCAAAAGCGGTCAAACGAAATTGTAACAGCCAATTGCTGTAATATTTTGACTGCTAACGGTCGAAGAGTTGTACTTTTTCAATCGCGCTGATAGAGTGCTAAAATTCTAAGTATCTCATTCTAAGAACTTTTTGAACTACCTAGTATGCCCCCGGAAAAGTGAGACGCACACAAATGTCCCTGCGGGCGTTTCAGGAATGATGCATACACAATATGCGCACTATGGCCCGATGGCAAATATGCATATCGTGTTCTTGATGAGCGCGCAAAATGTCTTTGCTTGGCGGCTATTAAGTGTAAGTCAGCTGTTGAAAACGTTAGTATAATGCCTTTCTTGGAAAATCCTCAACGTGCTGTTTTAGAGAAATGTTACGATACATTCACGTGTCAAGGTTTTCGCCTCTTTCATCTTTCCAATCATAAAATCTTTGAAGTTTAGGACTGTATCGTCCAATTGGAGTGTGTATTTCCACTAGTGGCTTCGGTTTTCCACACACTCAGAAGATTGGCTCTGGATTTTCGCACAAAACCGGGAGGACATGGCTTAGTCTGTCTATATCGACAGCTGTCTAACTGACATAGCTGGTGTTCAGTTTCGATTCATGTACGCATTCAACACACCTTTTCACACACATTTGGACAGGTGCTAGTCTCTAGGAATAGAAATAGCCTGTCCTTTCATTATCTCCCATACAAGAATGTAATGATCATGAAGTTATACCGCAACGCTTCTTTACTAATGAAATATTTGCCACATGCTGAGTGGCATGCATGTGCATTCGAAATCGGGTGCACTGACTAAGTAAGATTTTATCGTAAGCGCTTGACTCAACTTTGCCAGTTGCGCTCGGGTCTGTCGTCATTCATTGAAATCTGCGCACGTAAATATACCCGCATACACGTGCCTGTAAGAAGCTCTACCTCGCCTCTCTTGTGCGCTCAGTCCGATTCAAAACGTGGAGTTTCTCTTTTTCTCTGTCGCTTATTTTCTTGGTATTCATGCAGATTACGGTATTATTCCATTCATATTTTCGTTTCTTTTGCTACTTTTAGAGAAATGCTCTTCCGTTGCGAGTGCTGTCGTTTGCTTTAGCACTGCTCGGAACTGCTCAATAGCCACTAGTTTGGTAATGTGAACGTCTTAAGTTGACATAAGTCCATGTAGAGCTTATTTTGGTCGGCTGTAATTCGGCACGGCACGTCTTATGCCGATGGGTCACTCCACGGTTGACGTAGGCTTGAGTTGGGGTGTCAGGCACGGGGCCGGTTCCTTATTGTAAGGTGAAATACGCTTGCGATTGCACGGACAGCGGCCGTTGACTTGGTTAAGCCCAGACAGTAATGCCAAAGTAATACCGAGCAAAGTTTTTTTTCGAAGTAATGCCAATGAAGCAATGCCGAGCTCTTGGCGGTGGGGAGGAATACGGCTTTAGTGGATTTGAGAGTCTCACACTAGTGACGTTAGGTGCTCTCGTGACGTGTGTGGATCAGCATCTCCGAAACCTTCTAAAACAAAAAAAGCCAGACAATGCGTGAGGTATCGGCCCAACAAACGTCTCGGATGATTTGACATTATCTCGTCGTTCCAACGGCGCTCTTTTTGTATCCTAATCCTTCCTGGTTCGAGGTCCTCGCTTGGCTTTCACAATAGCAACCGCATTAGTGTTGGGCATGATGCATGACAGGAGGCACGGCGTTCAGTCAGGCTCCAGCACAAGTACGGATGACCATTTGTAGTCTAGCCCGTTTCGTGACATTGTTATTGGTTTCTCTCTTTCTATATATATATATATATATATATATATATATAGTCAGGCAACATAACAATATGTACACACGTCTTCTGATGCCCGCATTCGCAAGTACTCTCAGCCCACAAATACGAGAATTCCCGGCCAACAATTCCCTATTTACAGGGTGTTTCAGGAATCTTTTTAAAGCGTTACGTGAATTGTAGAGCTCGTTAAATGTTTTTTTTTCAACGGAACATTGTCCCTGAGAAGTCTTGTTTCGGAGTGAAAGTGAAATTACTTCAATTTGTGACACTAGTGTTTTGTCATACATAGGAGCCTCAAATGTGTTGTTGCGAGATAACCAGTCCTCCTATACAGAACTAAGCACACCGTCGTGTTCGTGAGAAAATTCTGCTCTTTCTGAAGAATATACAAGGCCGGTCAGAAGATGCAACATGGTCGCTTCGATGAGAATTCGCCAAAAAAATATTTTTTTAGCTTTATAAGTTATGTAGTGTCTGCAAATGATGTAGCTCAAATTCGATATACAGTGTTTTTCAGTAGGGTTTGCGCATTTAAAGTACTGTATTACGTTCGTACTATTGAGTATGAGTAACGGTGTACTAAACGGTCGGTCAGTCAACGCTAATGGAAGCGCTAATGGAAGACGACACCTCGCTAAAGCTAAACGCGCAAAATTCGTTTGAGTCGTGCACTTTTCTCGCTCACGTGTGTATGCATTCGAAGGTTTACTGGTCTGGACAGCAGGGCTAATTTGTGGTTTCTAATAATGAATTTTAATCACCGGTTTTTTGTTTTATAGATTAGGTCCGGCGACGATATGTTGGTCAGCGTCGGGATCTCGCGTGACTAAATAATATCGGTTAGCAGAATGAGCTTTGCCAGGATGCGTGGCCCACAGTCAGTCAGTCCCCTTCTGATCAGTTTGGAGTGGACTCGGTCATAAATCGCGTGGCGGTGGCAAAATTGTTGTTGCTGTTGTTGTTGTTGTTGTTGTTGTTGTTGTTGTTGTAGTTGTTGTCGTCGTTGTTATTATTTTTGTTGTTGTCGTTGTTGCTGTCGTTGTTGTGGTCGCTGTTATTGATGCTAGTGCTAGCAGGACCATCGAGCGACGTTGATTGGTGTCGACAACCGTGGTGTATGCCAAAGTTCAGCTCAGCCCGCCAACGCGCCGGTCTGCGGGGTCAACGACACCGCCAACGAATTAGGGAGTAGCTACAGGCCCGATAGAGCCGTAGAGGCAATGAACGAACAAGTAAAAGAGAAAAAGGCATGCAAATGGGAGTGAGTACTATCAGTCAGAGCCAACCAGAGAACGGGGTAGACAGAGTGAGAGATAGAGAGAGGGGGGGGGGCGTGCATGCTTTCTTTTGTAAAGGCTAGAGTCTTGTAACTTGTGCAGATATATATTCGATAATATATATATATATATATATATATATATATATATATATATATATATATATATATATATATATATATATATATATATATATATATATATATATATATAAATGCGACAAGGGCGGGTCAAGGCTCCCTATTAGAGTGCCCTGATCCGCTGTCGTATATATATACATTAAAAAAATGCAACAAGGGCGGATCAAGGCATTCTTGTCGAGTGCTTGATCCGCCCTCGTATATATATATTTTTTTTTAATATTATAGTTATATTTATTCAATGTGATCAATCATTCACGGTCGAACCATGACGTTTGGGTCCCTGCGAACGTATGCACCATTATGGGGGGGCAGTGTAGGGTCCATATATATATATATATATATATATATATATATATATATATATATATATATATATATATATATATATATATATATATATTAATTTATAATTAATGTAATATATACACTTAGCCGTGCTTGTCCACAAGGTGGTTAAAGGCAAACTACCTTCAGGTTGCGATTTCGAATTCCAACTCACTCCCTTCAGGTCTCAGCGATATGAGGGCCAACTCAGGGTTCCCAGATGAAGGTTGACCTTAACGCAGCATTCTTTAGCCTGCATGCTGCCTAAAGTATGGAACGAGCTCTCGCAGGACCTCCGAAAGACGGAGCGGGTCGGTGTTTTTAGAAGACGTGTAACGAAGGAACTAAATGCTGAAAACAATTGTTCTTAGTTTTTAAATCAGTAAAATGTCGACATTGTGCAAGATTAGGTTATATAGGTTTATGTGTGTATATAATATTGTGATTACACTTGACAGATGTAGGTGATCCAACGATAGGTATTTTTAATGAAATATGACTTTGACATAAATTGTGACAGATTGCCTGTAAAAAAGCATGTCAATAAAACAACCTAATGATGAATATATATGTATCATACAAATCTATAAAATAACGAAATATGCATCTTATCTTACAAAGGGTTTTGTTTCTTTTTCTTTTCAATTCCAATTCAATGTCGCTTTGTTTTTTAGAAAACAAAGGGCCTATCCCGACAAACTACTCGCCAAGAAAACGGGTTAAGTACAATCTTTGTTGGTGCAGTGCACTTTTGTCAAACTGAGGGTCCTGCCCTCAGGCGATTACTTGCAATGTGAAGGCAAACATTTGCTTTACAACATGATTTGTCTCTATGTACATCAGCGGGGGTAGTGGCTGAACGGTACGACTACCATTGGAGATTGCAATATTTTTGCCGTTTGACGATGTCTCATCTGTTCCATACTTTTCCGTAGAAACTTGATCTTCGTACGGGTTGTTTAGAGATCCTCTGATAGTTGGGTGACACGCTGGGTGAGAAGGGGGATGCGGCCTTGGTACCAGGTGCGAGTACTCTGCCGGATCGAACGATACCAACACACATATACATATATTTATATATATATATATATATATATATATATAGCCCAGCCCGAGTTTGGCAAGATCTTTTTGTGGAGGAGGTATTAAATGTAGTTGCGCACTATTGCTACAAATATCTATCTCAAGCAGTGTGGAATTTAACCCAACGGTTGGACGAGAGCCCAGCTTTCCATCGAGCAATACTATGTGCCATGAGGGGAAGTGGCGATCGCTGTTTCAAATCAATTGGCTCGGGGTGTATCTAGCGCACCTTGTTCTAACATTTGCAAACCCAGTGAGTTTCCAGGACCTCCTGGGGTTGGCTTCTCACTCAGCCTGCCATGTTTTTTGTCTGTGTGAGAGCATAATGATAGCTCCCATAATCGCCTCCTTTCGAGCGCCTCCTATCCGAAGAGGTCAATTCTACCGAACTTAGAGCCACCATTCGTGCTGGTCGCGGCACCCCTAAATTACACTCAGGGCCACTACTACTCCTTGAGTCCGACATAGAGAGTGTTTCACATTTTTTTTCTTGAGATACCTGCGGCCACCAGTAGTTAGGTGGCATGTTCTTTCGCCTGGGGTGCACGCTGTTGGTATCTGTTGTTTCACACACCTCTACGAGGAGTGCGTGTACATCTTCTACAGTGCTAGGGGGGTTCTTGATGGGGCTAATTTCTTCTCAAGTTCCTTTTTGAACCTTTACGCAGGCGATATCGACTGTGATTCTGCATCACTTGGAGGGGGGGGGGGAGGAACTGGTCGGAGTTCCGAATCCTTAGTCGCGTCTCAATGCAATGCGTGTCTCGATGATGGTCGTCCACCAAAACCTTCCAACTTTTAGCTTCTGGTGTCAGGATGTCATTGCATAACCCGACGCCCACGTACAACACGTAGCTTCTTGTCCGTCGTTTAATATTTAGAGATCGCGTGATTCAACCTATTCTAGCAGAGTCTTGTACTTTCTGCCGGATAAGGTGACCTCAGACGTCTGGCGCTGAGTTCAAATCTCCCGCTATTAGTACTTAGTTTTCGAGGCTCTGTGTCGCTTATCGATTCCGCGAGGTGGTTTTCAAATCAAGGGAGTCTTTGTACACGCAGTTGGGACTATGTAGGCGGGGCAGATCGTCACGATTAACTCACGACTCTGATTTTTCTGTTTTCAACTTGTTTGGCTTGCTGAGGACCATCACATCAGTAATTCTTCTCTGTATGATTTCTTTGGCTTAAAAGATGCTTATTTCGCGCACTGGGTCAGGCTTTTCGTTGCGCATTTGGGCCATTGTGTCCTCCAATCGAAGGATCTTTTGAAAAATTTGCTTTAACGAGCTCTACAATATCCTATATCGCCTTCGAAGACCTTCCGGTCAGACTATATATATATATATATATGGATCTCTAATTATAAATTAATGTGTGATCCAATTCGCTTGCTGTCTTGCCCCTAAAACGATATCTGTTACGTGTTCTATGTAAATCATATTAACAAATCAATTTTTTTCTGAGCAAGGGGAGGGCCACCGATGGAGTCATTGTGTTGTGCATTTCCGTTACCAAAATTAAGTACAACGCACTTTGCCACCATATATATGTATATATATATATATATATATATATATATACGGCTGGGTACTTATATGTATTAGTACTTATATCTATGAACAATGGTCTACTCCACTTGTAACTTTTTTATTTCACGTATTTATATCATTTATATTTTACATGTATTTTGATGTGTAAATTTATCCGAATTCTCATGACACACAATTCTCATAATATTAAATCAATTACCACAATGTTTTGAGACTTGTAGTTATATATATATATATATACACAAACGTATATACATGGTATATATATAATCCGAGAAACGAGGTATAGGTGAAAGGATATGTATATTCATAGCTTGCAGGCAAGACTGTTGTCGATAGCGTGGATGAATAGGTGTCTGGCTTGACCAGGCTGAGAGTTGTCATTCAGGTATCGTAGTCCAATATCGGTGGGTGCACTGGTCTGTTTTCTCACTTCCGCTCGCTGGGTCGCGGTAGTCTCTTCTTCTTCCTCTACCACCACCACCACCACCTGTGCCTTCCTGTAAGGCACTCCACGAGGCCGACCTTCGTCTTAGGGTCCTTCGGCTGTCCACGCACGCACGCGCGACAACAACAACGACGACGACAACAACAGTCTTGTCTATGCTCGACCCACACTGAACGGCAGTCACTACTTTCTGATTGGTCACAGGACCTCTTGACGACCTTGGCCGATTTGCCATAAATGCTGGAAGCTGTGACCCTCGGGAGCCTTGGGACCTTCTATACCACAAGCGGTCATATCGGCTGCCATATCCACCATGTCCTCCGATTTCACTCTCCTCACCCTCCTCGTGTGTCCAGTTTCCTTTCTCTCTGTCCGGCAATTTGGTATTGACTGAACGGCGCCGCCAAAGGCGTATGCCGTTCACAAGCAGTGCTTTTCTCATCGTCTGGTTCGTTCTATTTGCTAGGCAGTAAGTAGCCTTAGGTAGGCAACGGTCGACTGGGTAGGTTAGTAAGTAGTCAAGTGACTACTGCTGCAATAGCGAAGAAGCAATTTTTCCTTTTGATAACTGTTCGATCGGGCTGATTGGCCGTGTTTGGTTTAAATTAACTCCTTTTTGTCCCAGTCAAGCAAACTCGATGCAGCAGACCGGCTAGTGTTGGCGATACACGATCAACAACAACAGATTTTGTGATTGTAAGTGATCCAGTACGGATTATTTTGCTTAATTTAAGGTAGTTCGTTATTGTCCTTCACAGAAAAATGTGGCCGTGTTGCCTGTATGCGAAGGCATAGACGAAAAGTTACGTTTATTTACGTAGTAGTAGTAATAACAATAATAATAATGGAGATTTAAGTGTACGTTTTTCTTCTCTTGGAAGTTGTGTTATATAAGATAAGAGGAACACCAATATACATAAACATGACGACAGTTGATGCAAACCCGCTTCATTGCAGAATACGTTATAATGAACGCGTGTCTTTCATCGAGTGTAGATATGCCGTTAGTCAAGATCGGCTCCTGCAAAGAGGTCCCTTTGACGATCGATATTGAGCTACTGTCGCACACATTCACTTAGATTTAGGGACTGATATACTATTTAATGACACTCCAAATTTCATTTATGGCAGGCTAGATATTACCATACATACGCGCATATATACACATATATATATATATATATATATATATTCAAGAGGTAATCAGAATTACCACGAGGTGGTGCCACCGTAGTAATGATTTGTAGTAGGTAGCTGACGAAGGAGTAGTACTCGTTACACTATAACGCAGTGAGTTTCAGACGTTTAGATTACGTGTGGCAGACATAGAAACTGGATGGAGTCTGTCGTAGGCATGGAGAAACACAAATTCCGTACCGTGATTAAGCATTTTTATTTCAAAAAGTGGACAGCTGTGCAAATCAAAGCCGAGTTGGACGAAGTTTACGGAAAGGATGCACCAGAGTTAGCGACCATCCATTTTTGGGTAAGTGTGCCGCGATTGCGGACCGTAATCGATCAAAAACACATAGGAGAGCAGAGTTTGTCGTTGTTTAAGTGCAATCGGCAGGACTTTTAGCGTCAATTCGAGACCTGGATTCACTACGTTACACCCGAGTCGAGGTGGTTAGTGTGCGCCGAAGACGGCGAGGACAGTTTTTTTGTTGGGAAGGTAATACAAATACAGGCAGTAAAAGCACTGTAATTTTGTAATTTTCAAGGAATTGTTTTCATTCGCTACTTACGGAAGGGTCAAGCAGTCGCGGAAACATATTATTCCGCTCTTTGGAATCGCTTGCGTGAAGAACTTTAAATGAAACGGACGAAATTCATGCGTAAAAAGTCATCGGTCGAACTTCCCGACGCACATCTCCATACAGTCACAGTGGCAAAACGTGCACGAGATAGGGTTCGAATTGGTAGGACATTCACCGTATTCGCATGAAATAGCCCCTTGTACCCCGGATCCCGGAGAAATGAAATTTTTGTTCAATGAAAAGGTCATCGTTGCTGTGGATGCGTATTTTGAATACATCGAGATTGCATCTTTTTTCGTTGTTGCTGACGAAAGAGACCCTACTCTCTTCCAAAGAGGTGAACAAGTTGAACCACTTTGTGTGCAGAGCTCCAAGAAGACTATGTTAAGAACTATAATTTAAAATATCGAACATTGGATATATCGATTGCCATTTTAGTTCCTTATGAGAGACCCACGTACATACATTTCCGTCAAAATAATCTCGCGCAGCTCGAAAGCGTCCTGGCAGCAGCACCTTCTGTTGGTGTGATGATCCTCTCGGTTGTCGTTTTTATTATTATTATTATTATTATTATTATTATTGCAGTCGTTTTTGTAGCTGATTTTTGTTGTTGTTGTTATTGTTGCTGCTGTTGCTGCTGCTATTGTTGTCCATTTTAGCGGAACCATGACGAGATTGCAGCAGCCGGAGTTTCTATCATGTTGTCACTGTGTTTCTTGCAGCGTTTCTGCCAGCGGGTGGCAGTGTTGTTGTCGTTGTTGTTGGGTATTGGTGCTGTTACCAACCAGGTCCTAATGCAGGAAGGAGACCTTCCATTTCGCAGTTGATTCTCCTGAGGCGGTGGGTTTATTGCCCCGCTTCTCTCTCTATCTCTCTCTCTCACTCTGCCTATTCTTATCCTATATCTACCTCTACCCATTTCTCTCCCCCCTCTCTCTCTCTCTCTTCTCCTGTCTCTTTCTTTCCTATTGGTGGCGTCACTCGTTCACTACCGTCGCAGCCAGGCCACGGCTAAGCCGATAACGTGCACCGTGGACCGTGGTCGGTCCAGCAACGTCTACACGTTACCGCTACAACTACTAGAAGTAGTTCTGGCTGCTTATACTACTATAACTACTACTCTTATACTACTACTGCTTATACTACTATAACTACTACTGCTTACTACTACTACACTGCTTGTACTACTACTACTGCAGCTGCTACTATTACTATAACCACGCCACCGGCAACTAACTGGTTGCCTACCTACTACTGCCGACGTTCATCGCTGACCTCTCTCGGCGTTTCTCATTTCTCGTGTTCTCTTCCCGATGTCCGTCATCATCACCACCACCAGGACCCCTTCTCCTCCGCTGTGTCGTCCACAACCATCATCGTCGCCGTCGCCTTTCGCCGTCTGTCTCTGGGGCTGATGCTGCTCGCCGGTGTGATGCGATAGGCGTGCGCTTTGCTTGCGCCTTGCCGTGCTTAGTCTAGCCTCATACAGAGGCTTTTCGACAGGCTCGCCGTCCATCCGTCCGTCTGTCTGTCCGTCCGTCCCTCCGTTCGTATGTTCGGCCTGTCTGCCCGCTACCAGGCCCGCGAACTGACGAGGGCCATGTCATGGCTTTTCTTTTCCTTCTCCCCCGTCACCCACCCTCAACAAAGGGTAAAGCGCGAACTAACCCTACCTCGTACAAACACGGGGCCCGAACGGGGCTGCTGCTGCTGCCACTGGAGAAAACCCATTCGGTCGCTTTCTCGGCTTCCATCGTATCATCGTTTCTTTTTGCTTATCTTCCGTATTTTTCTCCCCTCGCTCTCTCTGCCCCCTCGCTCTCTCTACGCCCCCCCTTCCTGTCTCTTGTGTCTATCGATCAGACGATGCTGATGATTCTGGCGGCCTAACAGCACAAACTCCTCGTACGTCTCCTTTATCGCGTAGTACGCCGTTTTGCCACTTTTCCTTCATTTGATTTTTCTTCTCCTTCTTCACTTTCTCGACGACTTGCTTGCCATTGCTTCTTCTTCTTCTTCTTCTGCTATCTTCCATTCTGTCATCCCATCTCTCTGTTGCCATCTCCTTTCGTTTGTTCCATTTTGCTCTTGCTATCGTTGTTTCTCATCGTGGTTGCCTATCATTTTGTGGTTCTTGACCGTCAAGGAGTTCATGGAAGGGGGCGGCGAGCTAGGGAGGCAGGGCGGGAGGGGGGAAGGTGGAAAAGACCGAGGCATCCCTTTTGCCTGGAAACGAAAGGGAAAAAGCCCGGCGGACGCGGGCCTGTCCGACAGCGCCCGAGCACAACTGCCCATCTGCCCGCTTGCTTACTTGCCTGTCTCTCTCTGCCCGCTTGCTTACTTGCCTGTCTCTTTCTGCCAGCCTGGCCGTCACTATCGCCGGCGTATCGTAACGGTGCTTGTTGATTGTGCTTGTCGTGGTGATCGAGCGCTACCTAGCTATAGCCTCGGCGTCAGCTCGTTCATGCGTCCGGCCAGTGGTTTGCTGAACGACGACGACAACGACGACGACAACAGCTCGATGTTTCTCTCCGGCTGCGCCGAACCCAGTTGCTGTTGTGTTCGCCGCGGTGTGAGAGCTCAAGCTCCTGTTCAACCTACCGTTACTACGGCTAGTTTTGCTGGTACTCCGACGACGACGATATTCAGAAAGCCCGAAGAGACGGAACAGTGTCGCTAACTATACATGCTAACTAAATAACTATCGAACTAGCTTGACCAAACTAAGCCAGCCGCTCAGCTCAGAGACTCAGCTCACCTCACCGAGTACTGTACGCCACAGTATACGGCGTTACGTTGAACGGTGTGCGAACGGTGTTGTGTAGTTAAGCCTAGTTTAGAAAACGGTACATGTGATTTACTTGGTTTGTTTCTTCTCACTCACTCGTCATCCTCATCATCTTCTTTCCGTCTTGTTGTCCGTGTTTTTCTTGTTTTTCTTCTTCGTTCGTTGTTGGTGGCGTTGGGCTGCTTGGACTGCAGCGCTTGTGCAGTGTGTGGACGTACGTCGTTGGTACGGGAGCCAAAATCGTGCATCAGCACCGGCTTAGATTAGGAGGTCCTGTGTTTGTTGTTCTGTTAACAGTTGGGTGTAGAACTTGGTGGTTGTGTTGGGACGGCTGCGAGGAACTAACTGTAAGCAGCAGGGGGGGTAAGAGACGTCGAAACATCGACACAGCTCGACACAGCCTGTCGCGCACGATCGCAGTTTACCGAATTCGGTTCAGTGTGCTTCACTAGTGCTAACTTTTTCCGCGTGCCGCATCGTCAACTTGAACCGTTGAAGATGGTTCTGAGGAGCTCGAATAAGATCAGTGCGGCGGTGACGACTGTGAAAAAGGCCACCAGCACCACGACAACCAGTAGTTCGTCGTTCAGCCGTACGCTCGAAGTTAGCAATGAAAAAACGAAGGTAAATGGCTGTAAATACGATACTTAGTAACGAACACGAGACGAGGGGGTGGGGAAGGAGAGAAATTCGTTGTAGCCGTGGGTGAAGCGAATCCGCGAAGCCGGAATCACGCACGAGTCGCTCGATATCAGATAGGGGTAAAGGAAAAAGAAAAACTGTTAGAGTTAGTTCCCCTGAGTTGAACGGCTACATACTAACTAACGTTTTCGGGCTGACCCTCAGCCAAGATTTAACGTCCACGGAACTGTTTTTCACATTGCTTCATAGAAGGACCCCCATAAATACAAATGTACAACGGTGGGGCTCGAACCCGCGCATCTATGTGTCTCCTCCGATTGTGAGGCGGAGACTTAAGTCACCACACCACCGGGCTCCATAAGATAGTGTCTTTACTGGTCGTGAAGTTTTGTAAGTTTAAGCTCGACAAAGCTATGGCTTTTTTGGCGTGTTTTCATCTGTTGCACTGCTTCGCCAGATCTAATACAAGGTGAAGAATCTATTAGACTGATGCGGTGTTTATATATATATAGGCCGCATGTATATTTATCTTATTGAACGTGGCGTTTAGTTTGTTATTTCTTGCCTCTATTAAGATTTTGTAATCATCGTCATTTGTTTAATGATTGCAGTCAAACACAGCATATCATCAAGATCGCATATATTATAAAATAATATGATAGGCAGTTGGTTTCTGTCTCAATGAAAGAGTGAGTGCAGCGACCTCCTCCGAACCGAGTATCAATTAAATAGTGTAATACCTCCTACTAATGTCGTTTTGTGTGATTTCGCAGCGGCTGAATCTTAGACCTAAAATTTACTTTCCCTGATCGGCATAATTATCATACGTTATCTAAGTACGTATATATATATATATATATATATATATATATATATATATATATATATATATATATACCGTGTTTCGATCCGATATATAGAATAAAATCGAAAGAGAAAATAAAACAGGAAAATACTAGCGGTGTGCCCCAAGACACCACCGGAAATTCCTTATATATATGTATATAATGTTGTGTATTTTTGTTACATATCTCACTGTAACAGCGCTGGCTTTTAACAGAGTGCTTGGGGCCTTAATTGGGATATCGTTCAGACAATGACACACATGCGCAGCGATGACAATTTTCTATGCATTTCTAAACAAACAGTGACAGTCCGCAATTTTTGGGGAGTGCCTCTACAAGGGATTGGGATGTGTGGGGACTTCCCGGTCCTAGGTTCCGAGACAGCCGCATTTGTTCAGTACTGAAAAAGGCACAGCGCTCGTAGTATTGCCTTACTTGGTCAGTCTATCCGGAGTTGCACGAACGGCATAGGGAGGCAGTCAGCATGCGCGTAGGTATCGAAAGACATCTTGAAACTAGTTATTTTACTCTCAGGGAATCTGTCTACGGTGGTGTGGCGGGTGTGGTCGCCGTGCGACTTGCTCCTGCTGATCGCCATAGGTCTTTGAGTCTTGTTGAAAACGTACGCTTCTATAAGGATGCAGCGTATAGCATGATGCTATTTACTACAAAGATGGCACCCAAAGTCGACTGCTTCTCTATGCTCAACCATGGGCGTGGGTGTTATTGGGTGTTCTTCTAGGCGTAAGTTTAAGATTCTGTGGAGGAGCCTTCAGGCCGTTTAAAGGAATTGCCCCCGTATTGTGTAAAGCCAATTCAAAATCCTGCGTGTAGATATATTGTCGGATATACACCGGGGCTCCGTTGGCTATTCCATCGAACAGATCCTTGTTATGGGCAGTAACAATCCGTGCCAGATCTTTTGCGTAGGCGACGGAATAAACTCCTGTAGTGTAATCTATGTACTTCATCGTAGGTTATATTCCATAGAGTTGGTCCCAGTACGGACTCTTGGGGGACCCGGCTGTGTCCACGCTTTTGTAAGCTGTCAGACGAGATGTAAAGCAAAACGATTGAACACGCCACGCCTTTTGTTTTGAATTAAATGACAGCTCATTTCAGGTCTACCGCACTTAAAGAGGCATCTAGGCGATCAGCGCTACGCGCACTGTACTGTATAAAAGACATACAAATATATATATATATATATATATATATATATATATATATATATATATATAAACGAGTGAACGACTGGCGCCATTACAACGGGCTTACCCAAACTTTATGTAGCTTAAAGGTCTTTCGCACATTTTCCAACGAGGATTAAGTACATTAGAGTGTTTCTAATTTTGATCGACTACAGATGATGAAGCCACATCTTTTAGTATCTACAGTCAGACATTTCCCAATTGGGCATTTTAATCTGTCCAAAAACAGTAGCGGATCAGGTGATTGAAACTGCTATTAAAGAAAACTTAATCATAGCACATACATTGAGAGGAGACTTTGGACCTAAATGCATTATGTGCCTTCATGCGATCTTTCATCCGTACCTCGGACTCACCAAAAATCTGCTTGAGAGTTTAGAAGAAATGAGGCTTGGTTATATTATTATGACCCTCTACCCAAGTTACGGAGCCCGCGATTTAGAAGCGTACTTTAATGCATAAATGCACTGTTTCAAAATAATAAAGCTTTCTACTCTATCGTATAACTTGCAGAAACTTATTTAGGTCACATGTATGTGTGGACACGCTGGCTATTTTATTGGGACGATGATTGTGAGTGCGATCAAAATGTCTAAGAGAGTATGCCCATTAAGTTACAGCTGTATCCCTTTCATCTAGTTCTACTAGTAAGTGGTCAATTGTCTCTTTATTATTTAATACGTTTAATGGTTGCAATCCAGCGATCGGCGTTTCTGTTTTTCGTGGTAAGATTCGATTTGAGTATACCTAACGTACCTGGGGATGTTCTAGCTTGGCTACACCTGTTGTGATAAACCAGTCAAGTGGAGAGTGGAAACTGCAAATCGCACGAGAAGAGTTACACCCTTCCATCTACAAATTAATACTAACGCTGAGCAAAACATGAACTAATTTTGCTACTACTACTAACTAATGACAGAAATACTCCTCAATAGACAGCAAGCCAATAATTTCTTGTGATTGGGGCGCAATTTGGGCGTGCGCTAATATATTCGAGTACACGTGCATCTTTTTTTTAGAGGACTAACTGGAAAGTGCCATTCTACACACGGTCATCACGGCGGCGAGGAAGTTCCCTGTAAGCGTGGGCCGGTAGTGTGGGGCTCCAACCCACTAAACACCAGTCATGTTCCCGTCGTCCCCCGGTCTGACGATGCCCATGTTCATAGCTTGATCGGAATGTCGTCCAATATCTGCCCCCCACGCGACCTACCTTTCTGTATAGCTTAGAAAAGTAGAAATCGAAACCCACACTGGAACTTTTACTGACAGCGGCGCTTTTCTTTATTTTCCGGCGATTTCCATTTAGCCATCGGAGATATGCTGCTCTTCGACGAAACGAAAACTAACGACAACACAGTGGCGAAATCCTTGAATCACCAAATGAAGGACAGAACATATATAAATAAAAATCTAAATTTTTATAGAAATGTTGGTCGTTTCGAAAGTTCATATGGCGCGTCGAGCCTACGACTCCAAGCGTCGAAGCCCATGCCCATTTCCTCTACTCTCCTTTGTTGAGATATATAAATATATATATATATATATATATATATATGTGTACAGAGCACCAGTCGTGTCCAAGTGCATCGTGCCTCCGTGCGTGTTATAAGGGCTCGAATTTCAGCGGCCGATGCGTTGACATTCAGTGCTAATTTTAGTATAAGCACATCAGGCAATATATATATATATATATATATATATGTATATACATATATATGCAAATTCACTTTTTGCTAAGCGGTAGTCGATGAATAGGTTAGAGTTCGCTTCTTGCACGCGTGAGATGACACGAAAACTTGTATAAGGCGGAACTTGTACGAACTTGCCGCGCATCTGTAATATGGGCGGCAGATATTTATCATAGCTCGTCGACGTTGACTCGATACAATTTATATTCCACGTTTGCCGTCATACATGGAACGGTCTTTGCTTTGTGTTGCTGGATTTGACTTGGTAAATCTATCAAAATAAAAAAATCTTTGCGATTCTAACTTGGAACGTTCTCACTTTTTCTCTGCGTCTTTCAGGTAATGTAGCGTTCATGTTCAAACAGCGGATTGTCTGTCTTTTATCAACTACGAGGCTTTGATTATTGAAGGTATTTACTATACGACTTGCTACCATATCATGTTTGAATTTAGGACTTCACGTGCGACGAATTGACACTGCAATACCGGTGCTCGTCTTTCTTGGTGTATCGGCTAATGCATGTGTCAGTATTTGAACGTATCTCGAAACAATTGGGTTGTTAACAAAAATCTTGTTGTAAACAAACAATCTCGCACAGATTCGGCTACTATATTTCCGCTCAGCGTACTCTCGCTTCTCGACGACGAAAGACTCGTTCGAGAGTCTTTTTTTTCTCTCGACTGAATTGCTTCGTGCTCTGACGCTCTGACAAATGGTCAAGCAAGATAAACGAATACGTTAGTCGTCACTGTATGTAACTGACGATATTGTTACGTGCATTAAACCTTTGTTAGCAACGGCTGATAACGATCAGTGACGTATTGTGTCCAGCACATGTTTTATGCTGCAAGGAAGTATTTCTTTATTGGTACGCCCGAAAAATTTTATATAATGAAATTATTTAGAATAAAAATAATATATATATATATATATATATATATATATATATGCGAAGCTAACTACATTTATCCATAGCTGAACGACACTACACGCAGCGCCATTGGCCTGCGCTTTGGCCATTCGTCAGGGGACCATGACCGTCGGCCGGTGTTGCCTGTCCATTTCTTCCACAAGCTTTTGTTGGCGGCTCTGAGTGGTAGGAGGAGGAGGAGGAGGAGGTGGTCTCTTGCCGAGTTTGGCAGCACATCATAGTCTATTTATATGCGTAGCGATGGCGTACGCAGATCGCCCTTTAAACCGACCGCGAACCTTGCTGGCGCGGCGGCCAACGAGGCTCGCTCGCAAATAATCATCACTCTATCCTGAAACGCTGCAGTCTCTATGGTGGCCGCCACGCTGCTGCTGCTTCGTAGTAGTAGCGTTCGAGTAGCGTTAGTAATCGATGGCCCGTCAACAATCAACAAACAAATTTATCGGTAGAGAAAGCAAGAGAGATCCGAGTATTATTCGACCGAACCGGTCGCAGTTTTCACTAGCACGTTCGTACGATTGCATAATACGGGCGTGGGAAGAAACACGGGTTTAATGGGCGTTACGCGTTCCATACTAATCTCTGCTAGCCGCGCATGTTTATCAGGCATCCCGAAATCTCTCATCTAAAACAAAACATGCTACAGTCTGAGCTAAGCCTGTGGCAATCATTTTAATACTAGCAGAACGTTTTGGCCACACTTCGCCGGCAGCGGAGCAGTTGGAGTTCAATCGAAACAACAGGTTGAACGATGAATTAATTATTTGAGCGAGTACAACGCGTGTCCTCCGGCCAGCCGGGGAGAGCAGCGGAGGGGGTGTAGTTTATTCCAATGATCCTGCAGAACGTATTTAACGCCATCAGTACATTCGACGGCATATATTTGTCGGATATTGTATGTTTTCTTTCTTGGCGGCGGCGGTGGACGAAGAAGAGCAGAGTTTTTTCGTCCCGTTAATCATCTGGAACGTTTTCCTTTAACTGCTATTGCAGTTGTAGGCTAAATAGGATGATAATCGTAAGCAGCCTTAGCCTTGTTTCCTGGAAAGTTTCTGAACGGAAATCCCCACCCTTCCTCGTTTCCGATAGTGCTATCGAAATGACCCTTAGCCTACAGCTGTCGTTATTGAAGCCTTTTGGTTGGCGTTAGAAAACGTTCGTTACGCAGCAGTAAGTGCATTGTTGAGCACTAAGATCTGGTCACCACTGACCTTTGCTGAAAGGGCAAAAACTTCCACTTCTAATTAGACAATTTGTTCTGCGCCTCGCAACCGTAGGAGACACATAGGTGCGCGGGTTTGAGTCCCACCGTTGCACATTTGAATTTAATTCTTAATTAATCTTAATTAAAGTTCTTAAAATTCTGAAAAAATCTTAATTAAAAGTTAAATCTGGGCTGAGGGTCAGCCCGAAAACGTTACCTAGTTACACACTTTGTTGTAGTTTCAGGGCGTGCGAATTTAAATTGCTTCAGTGTGTTTACATACTGCGAGACCCAATAGTTGTTTCAAATATTCTTTTTTTCGCACTGGTCACTCGTTCCTCTCCCTTTGCCACAGTCACACTGTTGTATCTTATGTCAGACACTTGCCATGCAAGCATAAAAAGATGGTCATTCCACCAGGCCTCTGGGCATTAGTCAGTTCGAGATCTTGGGGCTCTAGTGTTGCGGTAATCTTGCAGGGCTTGTTTTTATCATTTCGTTCGATTCGGTTTGCCCTAAAAACCTACCAGAGCGTTTCGGACACCTAAGTGGATGCTGGCCGTCAGCGCCGACTTTATGTCTGCATACCTCACGAGGTTAGGGTTTTCATGGTGGAGCTCATATCCTTCTAGCAATCGCCGTGCGGAACGGAGTGGTTGGCTCCACCGTGGTGCCTCGCTGTGGAAATGTCACAGCTTTCAGTCACCCTCCACTGAAAGTGCCCCGAGCAGACCGAAAACGACAGTTGTTTTCTGACGACTTGACGGTCAGTCGTCAAGGGTATTTCTAGCGAATATCACGCTGTTATTGTTGCTATTTTTCTGTTGACGCTGACATAGTATGTCTTGATTGTGTTAACTAGGTGCTCTCTTTCTCGGCTTTTTCGTCAGAGTCAAGCGCAGAAGAAGTTTGCCTGAATTGCGTTGCTATCTAATTTACGCTACTACGAAGGTGATCGATCATGAACGACGACCACCCCAAGGACATCCGCCCTTGATCAATAGAAGGATACGTGCAGGCTTTCCTTCCATAAAGGCTTAATTTTGCGGCGTCGACATTCTACGCCTATGTCTGATACGCCCTCCCACTGTGGTTGTGCTTTGCCATCAGGTAACCGCTGCGAAGTAACTTTTCGGCTATTCGCGCATCAGCTGCCAGACGGGACCGGGTACGAGCCCCCCCCAACGGATGGCTTCCGGTGCACCAACTGCGTTTTTACAACTTCCCTTGGGGGTGATCCAAGATAGATGTGGAATGGCTCGCCTACCTTGAGCCAATTGCCTCCAGGCCGTTTACAAGCCCTCCTTTTTCGCTTCAGGACTACGCTAAATAAATGTCTGCATAAAATGGGTCAGGATGAGAGGGAGGGATAGATCATTCGACGTGAATATTTAGATCCGTACGGAACGTATGTTTGTTTTACGCATACGTCACTCATGCTACTAGATAAAACGATGTCTGTACGATTGCATTAATACTAATAAGAATAATAGCTATTGAACACGCATGAAGATTATTTTGAATAAGGACGATCGACGCTAGACAGCATTTTTGAAATAGAGGCTGTTTTTTGCTGTTTGTTGAGAGAACGCGGAGTTCATTGAGAGCAGCAGCAGATAGCGCTGCAGTTATAACAGCAGCAGGCGATCGATGAAGCCCTGACAGATGATTTAATACCTCACTATTGTTTTAATTGAGAAATGATATGTAATAATCAATATTCCGTGATAGTGACACTGCATAAATTAAGCAATTAGGTCGCGTATACATTTCGTTTGTATAGCCTCGGTTAACAACACGCATTTTACAAATAAAGACAGGAATAACAAATACAATTGCCGGTGTAGTAGCAGCTTATGATACCAAGGATTTAATTTAATTTGAAAATAAATCGCGCTTGTCTCCCCTACGCACACGTGAACGTCCGCCAGGAGATACATCTCGTTTGTAGTCGCGTAATTCGATTCAGTCGAGTCTACATGGGTAACATAATATTATGGATTGGTCCCAGGAGAATCGTAGCTACTCCGAACTAACCTGCAGATGTTACGTGGTAGTTTCGGTGGTCGTCGAAGCGGTTCACGCAATTAGTACAACTTGAGAAATTTGTCACCGAACTGGCAAAGGGGATTCAATAACATGCGTAGCCGATCAAAGAGACAAGTCTAAAGATATGTAACACGTTTGCCGAAGAAACACCGCTTCCTAATTAGTTTGTAGCAAGGTAACTAGAATCATACACGCGCACGTAATGATGCGTAGTCATATAGTGGCGTCAAAGTTGTCTTTCGTCCCTTCTTCGCGTAAAGCCGACATGTTTATATATATATATATACTCGCGTATTTTTATACTGACGCTAGGTTTATACTTGCCAAAACGCGTAGTGACTCAATTTATCATTGGGTGCAGTACTTTGCCATACGCATTTTTGTCATTATTTATATTGGCCGTGGCAAATGTTTTGTTCCAGAATTTTTGGCAAAAGTTAAACCTATCCTCGAGACCAAAAGTTTTGACCTTTTACGTGAGCCCCAACGTAAATGTCAGCTGAAAGCCAGTCAGGGAGCACTGCTTGGCCAATCGCACTACCACACATATATTGGCAAAGCTGGGATATTTAAAATGTAAAGTTGTGCCGACTTCTTTCAGACTCATCAAACTATGTACCGACCGATATTCCAAAAACGGACTGAAATGTTTTCCAAATGAACTTCTTACACCATCAGGCCAGCCTAAATGGAGGACCTAAATGTGGCACAAACATGTCTTCACGGCTCCATCGCGCTTTGTCCTTCAGTGGTTGATAGAAGTTGAATAAGTTAAGTGCCGGTTTATAGTCGCCATGCCTCGATAGCTCCTACATTGTTTTTTTTTTTGAACTGAAACCTTTGGCGAGGCTAAGACGTGAGTAATGGAACAGAATGTAGACCTTTATCATAAATATATCGGATACTATCGAATCGGCTGGAAATTGGATACCAGAGCAGTATTGGTCGCGTTGAGTGTTGAAATATAGACCTATAAACATACTTGTTGTCATGAGTCAACTCCAAAGTGATTCTATATTGAGCAGCCACAGCGGGTTAAAGTAATTCGTGAAATCTGGCAACGGAAGATGGATGCTGTCCAGCCATGTTAATACCGCAGTAAACATTCTTATCGGGGGATGTAATTTTTGTCAGGCTATAATAATTTATTTATACGTCAAATATAGAAGGTTGATATATGCCCAAGTATCGTGGCCGATGTTTGTCTAGCCGGCTGGTGTCGGCGCTCGTGATCACTTCCTCACCACTAGCTTTCATTATGAAGACCAGGCAAGAGCAATGGAGATGCGCAAAGTATTGACGTATGGGTCATTCCTCGATGAGTTCATTAGCGACGAACGTGTCAGTGCAAAATTTACACAGTGCGCCAGTCGTTGAGCTTCATGCAGTTGTTGTTGTTGCTTCTTCTTCTGTTGTTGTTTTTTTTTCTTCCTTTATCCTTTAGCTTTTGTAATGTGTCGTATGCAGATACTGTGATGTGGGCTGACGACAATCATGCTGTAGGGTTGACTAGTTTGTCAACGAGTGCAGCCTCGTTCGGTCAGTCAGTTCGTCGTGTCAAAATGCGCACTCCGTGCGTCACGTTTGCAGAGAGCAGAGCTTCGCATAGATGTACTGTTAACGCTAGTTGCGGAGATGCAAACTTGCCTTTGTTTGGGCCAAAATTAAGGTTCACTGTGTATATAAGACAACCATGTGGGTGTGTTACAGCATTTAATTTGTAACCCCCGGCGGTTAAATAGTAGGTAGTTACGTCAAGGGGTCACAACAGAGATTTTTCTTCTATATGAAATGTTAAGATGTTTTTATCGAGGGCTTAATAGGCTGGTTTCCACTATTTTTAGTCATTTTCGGAACTTGACTTTTTCTGAGCCAGGCAATGTTTAAACCTGTAGTCGCAAACACTCCTCATAATGGAGATTTGTAATCATCACATTTATTTCACTCATAGTATGTGCATAACATTGTCAAGACTGGAGATTTATCCTCAATGGTAGATCGAAGCGCTTCGAAACACTCATTTGCGTCAAATGCTTGCCGAACGTTGCACAAAAGAACCAAAGTGATTGTACTCACATGTTTCATACAGGCATACAAAAGTATGGCGCCATCTGCTGATGGATTTGACTCTAACTTACTCTCCAGCATGCGGAAAATTTCAAAAACTTTTCTAGTTCCCCATAGCCTATCGCCGACCTTTGTACACTCTTATTTTACGACTTTTGGTAGCTGTGGGGAGGACGGCGGCAGCGGCGGGGGGGGGGGGTGTATATGCACACAACAAAATTGTGTTTTAGCTAGAATATAATTGATTTAGAATATAATTTGCTTTATTGTGTTAGCTTGTGTGATTTAAACTTTTAGACTCAATGATAGCAGCTGATACGTGTAAGTAAATGAGGCAAGCGATGCCGTTCTGGAGTCGAGCTTTGCAGTCGAACGGACGGACGAACGAACGAACGAACGACTGGTCATTGATATTGTTGCACAGATTTGGCAATACAGGTTGAACAAGTAATTTATTAATTCCTTACTTACTACTGAACCCAGCTATGTATTAGTCTAGGTCTTGGTGGTGATTAATCAGCATTCGGCCGGGAAGCTTTAGCTAGACGCAGACGAGTCGTCTCTTTCTCCCGCCCTCTCTCTCTCTCTCTGCTGCAGTTAGGCCCCACTTTGAGCCAGTTTGCCGTCGCAGCCGCAGTAACTGCCTAGAAAGAAGGCCTGCCTATTCTGAGGATTCTGAGGATGGTTGCCGTAGCCGGAGCAGCTTGGCGCAGCAGGACTGACTGGGTGACCTGGACTAGTTAGTGCACGCGACATGCTTACCACATTAAGATGCTGCTACCTGCTTGGCCTGACAGCGGACGATAGGCGGCTAAATAAGTTGCAGAAGACATCTTCCTCTAACCCCCCGTCCCCCACCCCCTCCACCGCTTTCTCCCTATGTACGGCCCTATGAACGTTCACTAATTAGCCTAGCACCGTAGGTTCGCGCACAGGACGAACGGAATGCGAGGACGTGCCGGCGCATGCCTCTGTTTAAGATTGTCACGACGCGCCTTGCTCGCATATATATATATATATATATATGTATATAATATATAATATATATATGTATATATATATATATATATATATATATATATATATATATATATGAGGGTCAAATAAAACTATTAGTTCAATTAGTCTATAGACTAAGGCAATTGTTGGGAGTTGTTGAAAAATGCCGCAACGATTCCAGACACCTCTTTCACGCTCCCTTTTTTGCACGTGCGCGCACTCTCTCTCTCTCTCTCCAGCTTTTTAGCTTTCCTTTTGGGAAAATCTCTAAGACTAAGCGAATCTCCTTTGAGCTGATGGAACTGATGCGCGCACAGAAGAGGCTACGCTCCCTATGAACGACGGGCCCGGCGGCGGCACAAACAACATTTGCAGCTGTGTGACAGCTTGACAATGAAGAGAATCCATCGTCACTTGTCACGTACTTTTCGAGAAAAAGAACAGCCTGTTTCCCAGAGAACAGTCCCGAGGGCCGCAAAACGTAGGGCTGTGTCGTCTCGGATTGATGGTCGCCCCGGCTAACACCAGAAACAACAGCAGCACTAGCGCGGTCGTAGCAACGGCGAGGCGCTTGGCAGCGCAGGCGTGAATAAATCAAGAGTATAAGGCTCCTCGTGTCTCTTCTCGTCTTTCGATCGCGCGAGTCTCTGGCTGTGTTCCCGCTTTTCGTCGCATTCTTCACGTCTTCTGTCTTCTCATTCCCTTTGTCTTGTCGTTTCTTGTAACACTGACATGGACTACCTGCGCCAAGCAGCAAATGCGAGTGAAGCTGGGGCTCCCTTTGGTACACCTGTGGGCATCGTAAGATGTTAGGTTGGCTGCACGTTTTATATATACGCGATCGCGGATCGAAAAGTTCTGATACATGTTAATAAACATTTATTTTTAATTTCTCTATAGTCTCGACACTTTGTTCTTAAACATTTTTTATTCGTCGGAATAGAAACAAGTCGCATTTGGGGCCAGATTCGGCGAATAGGGAGTATGAGAAAATATAGGAATCGATTTTTTTAACAATCCCAAATCAGTAACGATATGTGCGCCGGTGCTGTTTTCGTGGCGGAGGATCCAAGAGTTGTTTACCCAGCGTTCAGGCCTCGTACGACGGAGGTTCTTGAGCAATTATCTTAAGATTTCGCGGTAGTATCCGATATTGACCATAGGTAGAACTAGGTGGCTAATTTTTAAAGATAGTTTCCTTGCAGTCGAAAAAATAATTAATCGGGAAGTTGAATCGGCTCTGTCTGAATTAATTTGATCGACTCTATTTGGAATCATAGATTTTTTGCTAATTTGCTAGAAATTCTACACTTTTGAGTCAAACTTTGTTGCCAATCTTCTGGCGATAAAAGTTCGTCCAAACCGTTACGACTCATCAACATATCTCAAGTTCTTCTCAAGCTATCTCCTTGATAGTAATTGTTGAGTACATATCACGAAGTCTTTCGACGCCTGCCAGAACGAGGGTCATCTTCGGCCTCTTCGCGTCCGTCGTGAAATCGACGGTATCACGTATATACAGTGTTTCGGGATGTTATTTGATCACTGTAAGCAATTCGTAACATCACGTAACCACCAGTTTAGAACATATGATTTGGTTCTAAACAGAGAACTTGATGTAGGCTGCATGCCCAGATATATATATGCGTTCGTACAACGTGTGATAAACTAGAAAAAAACGTATTTTCCGTCTAAGAACGAGTCGTAGAAAAAAATGTATACAAATATCTACCCATCGCTCGAGAATTAGATACGGTAAATAATGATTACAAACATGAGTAAGCGTATATCGGTACTGAGGGATCCACCACTCTGTGGATTATCGCCAGGCCCATCGTATTGGCGGCGGCGTTGTAGTACATATTCAAAAGCCAGACTCCTCTAGAGCTTGGCGAACGACTTTGTCCAAGAACAGGGCAGCAGTATCAAGCCTAGAGTTGGAGTCTCCGGAAGAGTTGGTACACTACAATTACTGCTCCACATCTCAGCAAAAAGTAATTTGGAGATGCTGAAGGCCTCGGTTGCCATTTTTTTGGCGACGGTTGTCTCAGAAAGAAAGCCACATTGCAAGCCGCAACATGGGTAACAGCAGCACCTGCTGCATCGTCTTCGTGTGTCGTGTTAGCCTTAAGCATTGGTTTGTGGGCCTTGGGAAAAGGCTGATATATGATCGAACCTTCATCGCAAAGTATTTTAAAGCCATTGTTGGTTGCCCTGCACTGTCTATGCAGAAATTGAATTGAACAAATGGTCCCCTATCACAAACAGAAGTTTGTTCTTTCTGAACTCTCTCTTCTCTGTACATGGGTTCCGCCACAAGCTGTGTCACCGGACTGGGTTCCACAATACCTGCTATGAGTGTCGCTACACATTTTGCGGCCTTGTTTGCACCAAGCACCATCATGAGACATATCGGTCAGCGCCAGCTATGTTCTTATGTGAACACGTATAATGTCATTTGATTGTGTGACAGTACTGATAATACTGATGTAATAGAATATCGTAACATTACAACAGAAAAGAAGATATAGTTAATTTTGTGTGTGTCCTGTAGTCCGCGTCGATAACCGATATCTACCTAAGACCGCGACAAACGTTCTGGTGGTCTATGCGACATGGTGAACTGGTTTATTAGTATGCCTCGAAGCCTCGGTGGTAATTGGAGCAACTATTGTATGAAATTAGCTTTGTTCATCTGCCTTTTTGCATCTTTCTCTCCCCTCCCTCTCAATATATATATATATATATATATATATATATATATATATATATATATACTTGTGTAGTACATGTCGAGAGAGCGGGCGAGTGAAAATGAGCGAATGAAATTGTGCTTCAATAGGCAAACCGTTAGCGGTTCAGTGTCGATCTACATTCAGAGTCGGCTGCCACTCGGAACAGCAAAGTTAGCCCCAGTAGCGATTAGCCCCTGCGTCCCGTCTCGCCCCTATGTCTCGCTTTGTGTCTCTCTGAGTCGCCACTCTGAGCCGCCCTTTCTAAGTGGGTCGTCGTTCGTTTACTCTGTCAGCCAACCAGTCAGACAGTGAGTGAGTGAGTCGAGTCGGGGCCCAGCGAGAAAGCGACCGGGTCTATGTAAACGCGCTGAGGCTGCGACTACTATGCGCCGTAGGCCTACAACATCTCCCCGCCACCCCCATCCGCCCAGCGACGCCACAAGCCACGTGTTGGCGGGGAACACGTGACGCCCGCTGATCGTGGCGTGGCTCGAAGGAGTTCATGAAGCTTAAGTAGCCATAGCAGAAGCTATCGTCAGCATCGCTATCGCCGTCGTTGTTGCTTTTGCTGTTGTTGTTCCGACTAGTGTTGATGTTGTTGTTTCGGCTATTGTTCTTGTTGATGTTGTTGTTTCGGCTATTATTGTTGTTGATGTTGTTGTTTCGGCAATGTTGTTGCTGATGTTGTTGTTGTTTCGGCTATTATTGTTGTTGTTGATGTTGTTGTTTCGGCTATTATTGTTGTTGTTGTTTTTGTTGTTGTTTTGCCTATTGTTTTTGTTGTTGTTGCCGTCGGTATTATTGGCCCTGTAGCAAGCAGATGACGTGCGGACGATTACCATTGCAACAATTGCGCTGCTAACCATTAGCTAACATTCAGCACTTCTCAGAGGAAGAAGGAGGAGGAGAGGTAAAAGAAGGGTGAAGACGTTAAGACCAGAAACAGAAAGAACAACGAGGCAAAAAAGAGCAAGACTCGGAGCAAAAGAGATCGCCGGTTCGTCATCACGTCAGTCACCTGCCGTGATTGCAGCGGTCAGGCTAACGCCGACATGTTGGCGATGTTAATAGGGCGTCGGCCGCAGTTGGAGATGATAGGCCAGGCGAGGCTCACACGAGGCTCATACGAGGCCCAGCGACAGCTACAGACGAACTGGGAGACTGGGCGGAGTCGTGTATTAACAACGGTCGCTGTGGACGACTTCACCTCCTCATTCGGCTAGGCTACTTCACGAGCAGCAGCAGCAACAGCATGTACTGCTTTTGCTATTGCATACCTGCTGTTGCACGAAGAAGGGTAGATGAAACGTGTAAAACGACTGAAATCAGAGAGAGATATAGGGCGGGAGAAAGAAATAGATAGAGGCAATGAGACCACTTTTGTGTGAACGAAATGAGTATACATGACATTGTATTAGTGCTGTCTGACCTAGTTGAGGTGGAAAACGATTTCCACATTCAGAATGAAATCGGTGCACTCGTATATATATATATATATAAATACCCAGATTGGGTCTTAATACTATATATATATATATATATATATATATATATATGGTCAAAAGGTGGGGCAAGTATATATATATATACTTGTACATACGGGCCATACGAGTACAAAGCTATATATATATATATATATATATAACAAGGACTGAAATTTGCAATAGGGTTGTTTCATCGTTCATACAAACCTAAAGTAGGTTTACCCTAACAGCGACAAAAGGGCGTTTGAATTGAATAGATTACAGAATAGACACATGTACCTCAATATACGCTCGGTTATCAATTAGTATACCACAAGCCGAAAACTGAGCCTTAACAGGCAGGAAATTAATTTCGACTACAAATTTATAAAGTGGTGACGTACAGTTTTGTGTCATGTCATCCACGCCTTTTTTATTTTAAGCAAAAATGACAAATTATGTTGTGTATGGTATGTCACAGTTTCGCAGGTGAAACGTCGTTATAGAACTGAAAGAGGGAGGTCAGTAGCATTACTAACTTCGTCTTATAAATAGTGAGGGTGTAATATCAGCTCCGGTCTTTGGGTATAGAAATATACATGCATAGTTGAAATGGCAGTATCATTATTTAGGCAAATAGTTCTTTTCTTCAAAATTGTTATGCCCGTTCTTATTGTCGGCCACAAGGGCATACAACTGTTTTTAATATATTATATATATATATATATATATATATATATATATATATATATATATATATATATATATATATATATATATATATATACATGTATTACCCTTAAATTTAAACCACGTTTGATGAATCGATCGGTTTGCTATCGATGCACGTTCCACGTTTATCTACGTTCGGTTGTCGCATAAAATAATAGTACAGCAACGACAACACCTCCGAACGACGAAATGAAGTTCTTGCAGATAGGCAATGTCTTGCAAACGGCTCATGCAGCATTTCATTCAGTTGGGCCGGATTTGTTCACGATCACGACGATTTTCACGACGACAGACACACAGTGGTTCGGCCGTGGCGGTGGCGACGATGCCGAAGACTTCAGTGCGGACGCTGATGGGGCTGACACGGTGAGGCGTTACCTCAAAGGCAGGCCAAAATGCGTTGGAGCGCGTGGATGCTGGCCTCGCGCGGATCCGTCGAGCCAGCCTCTGACATACGGGAAGTGCATAGGCTAGCGTCTCGTCCGGCGAATATCCGCCAAACGATGGAGGTTACGGACCTGAATTGACAAGGGGTCCGTCGCTTGTCGGAAGAAAGGCCCCGCGAGAGATGGTCGTCAGGAACGATAGGCGAGAGCTAAAGCAATAAGGCGAGGAGCGAGACAAACCTTTGCGGCTCAATGCAGCCGACAACTTGAGCTGAGTCAAGCGCTTCATTATTGAGACGTTACGTTTTGATGTTTAATATTTTTCGCTGTTATTACTAATTGTTGCTGTTGTTGTTTTTGTCGTATTTGTCGTCTGTTGTCTTAATTATGATGATGTTGACGGTGATGACTTCAGCTGGACGTCAGTGCCTGCTATTGCTGGCGGTTTGCCGATGACAAATTTTGAATTTTTGTCTGCATTTGAAGCTAGTTTTCCATTTTTTGGTACAATAAGAATAAACATTTTTGATTATTATTATTATTATTATTATTATTATTATTATTATTATTATTATTATTATTATTATTATTATTATCATTATTATTATTATTATTATTATTAATAATATTATTATTATTATTATTATTATTATTATTTTTAAACGTTACAATTGCTAGATAAGAACGCGTACTTCGTGTTTTATCCTAGCTTCTAATTCTTATTAATATTATTATTACTACAATAAGTAAGTTACTATAATATCAGTAATCTCAACCACACATACTATAAACCAGTTAGTCCTGATAATCTTCACAGTAATAATAGCCACATATATGATTGTCATTATTATTGCCGTCATGTCAGTGGTGCAACTTTGTATAAGATACTCTGGTTGGTTCGGTTTACGCGTACTACTAACGCGGTAGCTACTTAGGAAGATATCGCATAATACATACTATACTAGCTGTTTGAATGGGCCTCCGACTCAATGCAGGGCACCATGTAGTGAACATAGTCGCCTGCGCCAATTAGAGATACATGCCTTGCTGTCACACGTGTTTTGTTTGTGTTACACGTGTCACGTGGGTGTCCATATTGAGATATACAAGACATAAATACATGGGAACGCGTTGCCAGCAATCTGATCATTCATCTACATCATATTATCAGCACTACTACAGGAAGGTTCCGAAAGGTCGGCTACCAACCTTTCGGAAACCTGAATTGGTTGTACGGCAACTTGGCTCACTGTTTGGTTAACTACAGTTCCGCGGGATGACCGCGGAGCCGTGATTAGAATGCGTTTTTTTTTCACGTAAGCGGCAGGCGTCGATGTTCAATGGATGCATAGCTCGTTATTCGAATTGGCACCAATTAATTGGTGGCTTTTAGAGAACATTGCTCCATTGCTCAGAGCAAATTCGTTAACTATTGCAAATGTACACTTTATCTGCGATTGGCACTTTTTCTTGTAATATATTCTGTAGTACTCCTAAGAAAGTGTTTAATCCTTCGTTGACCTTCTTCACCAGATTTAAAGGCGATCGGATCTACAATTCTTCTTTTTTCCTGTTCTTACAGCTCAAAATGGGCCAACAAATCGCTGATAATTAGTTAGTCTTTTTGCCGAGTCCGTTGGGGAGTAACACAAGGTTGATATATATATATTTGATTTTTTAGGCCTGGGTTTTCTCGTTTATAAAGATGTCAGTTTGTCCTACTTAAGAATATACTTATATATTCATAGTAAGAGCTCTTCTATTGGAGTTCAAGTGTATAGTTTTTGTGTGGCGATAATAGTTAATGCAGGAAAAAGGTTATATTATCGTGATGACCTAGTTTTAACCGCAAGTGGCCATAGGCCAAAGCCATGAGTTGGTCTCCTTTTCGCGTGCGCAGTCGGTTGTAGTAGGCGCGTTTAACTAGTTTCTAATATAAATATATATATATATATATATATACTTCCTGCGATGCACAACAGGCTAGAGTTGGTGACAGATATATATATATATATATATATATATATATATATATTACCAACTCTAGCCTGTTGTGCTTAGATACCGCAGGAACGGCGCGGGACGGCAGCGTGTCAATTTATCATTTTTCCGTCATTAGAAGGCGGGATAGATGATACTTTCTTACCCGGAGACCATCCAGGATCTAAGGTCAAGATTATATAATTCTACAGGAGGATTCGCTCCAATTTTTGCATATATTTGGGGGCGCATATATATTTTTGCATATATTTGCATATTCATATGAATTACGGGCGCTAGTGATCGTGCGAGCAATGGAAATCGCAATGCCTTGCTAATCATGCTCGACACAAAAAGAGCTTTGTACACGACTGACACTGGCGTATTTTGGTTCCATTACATGGAGAACTTTTTCGACGTTATATACGAAGAAAGGTGTCACTAAAATGGCTAAATACATCTCATAGAAGAAAGCCGCTTTGCCACTTAGTCAATGTGGATTTTGCAGTAAGTTCTTACAGGGTTATTCGTTCAGGACTCGTTAAAAAAAGAAACCTTTACGCATTCAAATGCAAAACCAACTAGAGTTTGCTCTGCTAACCGTCGTTATCTTGTACACGCTCTCTTCCCTTTGCTCGGCGTTATCAAAAAGCATAATGCATTATTAAGAAATCGACTCGCTTTGTTGCAGGATACGTTGCAGAGGCAGACTTGACTGTATGTAGTATATGTGGGTATGGAATTTGCATTCGGAGCGCTTGTTGTTGTTGTTGTTGCTGCTGCTGCTGCTGTTGTTGCTGTGATTGTTTTCCTTGCCGCTGTCCGCGGTTAACAGCGACACTAGTTTGGTTAAAATCGGGTTAAATAAGGTCAAATTCCAACGTCGTTCGATGACTTTATTATTGATACGCGTTGGCGCTATTAACGACTGTTTCACCGGACGCTTTGGGTGAATGATGAAAAAGATGGGGAGCGATGATAATGATTCTTACTTTTATAGTTAGCCGCCATTGTTGGCATTATTGCTTCTACCAAAACGTGTTTATGTGTGGTCCGGGTGCAGCAGAGACACGCGACGATTTCATGCCTTTTTGATCAGTGCAAAGTTGAAGCTTAACCGGTTGCTTTTCGTTGAATGCCTTTCCTCATCACCGCCGGAACTCACCCTCACGTCTGACCGCCCGCTTCGGACTGACATATGGGACTCATGAGCGCCCTTGGCTGTTGTGCATTGACCAAAATGAGTAAGCCAAGAGAGAACTACTGGTTTTGCTTCCACTGCTGCTGTTGCTGCTGCGGCCGCTGCTGGTTTTGCCGCCAATTCTGTGGCCGCGACGGCTAAGCTTCGGTGTATTTAGACTAGTCAGTTCGAGGTGTTGCTATGAAGCGTTGTTGTTATTGTTGTTGTTGTTGGTGTCGTTACATTCATGCTGTCGTCCGGCCATTCACTGAAGGAGTGGAGAACGTAGGGGCATCGTGGCCCGCCGTTTCGTCAGCCATGCCAGGGCGATCCCAGTGTTCGCCTTGATTGAGTTGATTTCATACTGGCGCTGCTACCGTGGTGGCCTCCCTCACACAGAGACACGCCATCCACCTACATCCAGCTACAACTACCCACACGCACCCCACACGCAACTTCAACTCCGTCAGCCCTCACCACGAGCATCAATGGAGCCACCATCATCACCTTCATCAACACAAACAACGGAAACAACAGTGACACAACAACCGTAACGACAACAATAACAGTCACAACGACATCTCAACAACAACAACAGCAATAACAACGGCGACAACAATAACAACAACGACAAAAACAACAAGAACAACAAGAGCAACAACAACAATAGGCACAACATCAACATCAACAACAACTACGTCAAGAACAGGCACCACAACATGATGAGAGCCAGCAGGCAGGAATTTACAACGGCTGCGCCAGCCATGACCGAATAGCGTCGCTGTTGCTCTGGCTGGTGGTGCTGGCCGCGACACAATGGCCAGTGGGAGAGATGGTCACAGCAGAGCAGTGTGACAGAGCAGATTGAGATCGTTTCCCCTGACCGCCGCCGCTGCTGGTCAAACTAGCTGATGCCACACACACACACACACAGCCAATACGGACACACTGGGTCGTGGCAATAGAAACAAAACACCCCACACGCCCATACTCCTACCGACCCATCCATGCACCCAACCACCCACCCATCCGTGCTCCCTTAACCACCCCCCCTCCGCGGCCTGCTCCATCCTTCGTCCACCCCTGTGGGGCCCCCTTGCATCCGCTGCAGAACCCTAATCTGCTAATCGAGCCATGCTGTTTGCTTGGCGCTGGTAGCCTCAGCAGTAGTATAGCCCAGCCGGTAAACCAGGTAATACTGTATAGCTGCAGGAGTTTATAGGCTCTCTCTCCTTATATATATATATATATATATAGCTTGGTGTTTTCTTCCCTTAATTTTTGCACACTTAAATAGTAAAGCTTGGTATCGAGTAGTCGCTTCCCCATCGACGGAATTCTTTCTGTCCAGCCTTGTCTGTTGGGCTGGCGATTCCAAAGAGTGTACGTTTCAAAGTGACCTGAAATCTGCAACAGCAACAACAACAACATAGCAGGTTGGGTAGACTGTATCAGTCAGCAAGACGGCGGCGGAGACGGCGGCAGGCATCTGACAGCGTTTGCTTCGTCCTCGGTTATGAATTCGATCGTGATCCGCTCCGTTCAATTCCTACGAATATCTATCTATATCTCTCCTCTACCTGTCTCCCTCAGCGGTTCTCTCTCTCTCTCTCTCTCTCTCTCTCTCTCTCTCTCTTTCTCTCGCTCTCTCTCGTTGTGTTTCTCTTTCTATACATGAAATTCTCGAGCTTTATTCTCTCGCCTACCTAGCAGAGACATTCATAACAAGAGTAGTAACAGTAACAACAACTGAGCGACGCGCCGGTCCTCGAGAATATGAAACTTGTCCGTTGGTCAGACCCGCCGTTTGCAAGCCCTTTTTCCAGTCCGTCTGTCCGTTGTGAATCCTCAACGTGCTGAATATTTCAGGCGTCTGACTTCTATATACTTGTTCGGATACTAGTGCCGTGACCGGGAATGTTACTGTGCAGGTGATAATGAACTGATAGCTATTGCTGTGTTAACTACTAGTGCTGTTGATGTAGTTTGTTATTGTTGTGTTTGCTGCTGCTGCTGCTGTTGTTGTTCACTGTTGTTCCTGTCAACTTTGCGTGATCGATTGATTTTTGCCTGATGACCCAAAACCTGCATAGATTGCTTTTTGTGTCGATGGTTGTGACTTCTTAATGACGAAGGCCAGTGTGGTCAATTTATGGTCGCGTCGCTCATTCTCGCGTTTTCGCCTACATCCTGTTCTGCCTTCGGAAAGCTAGCTAACTGCTGCTGGTAGCACCGATGAAGATCGCATGTTGGATTGCAAGGCGGGTGACGAACTCGGCCACAAATCGAACCTTTGGTCTGTGTGATTATGTGTCTCTGCGTGTGTGTGTGGGTGACCGGCTGCTAGTGGAATTGTAAGCCGTTGTTGTTCTTTCACCCCCGAGGGGGGGGGGGAGTTTCCCAATTCCGATTCCCCAGGCCAGGGAGGGGCCATAGAGAGAGCCCATGCGACCATCATTCACCCGCCAGAGCCGCTTTTATGTGGAGCCACGCGGGGCTCTAGGCAACGGCTCATCTACCACGCTCAATCATCAACACCAAAACTGTCACTACCGTGCGACTGAGGATTGCACGTACAGTTTGATCTATATTCGATATTCATTTTTTCCTCTCCGTTTTGAACGTGTCGTGTGAACTATTCCTACTATTGTTACATTGAATACAACAGTGCGACAATGAACAACAATGATAATAGCAGCAACAGCAGCAATAACAACGTCCATTCCTGCCGTAGATTTCTCGTTGCGGTGAAATCGGGGGCGCACGTTTCGTGCGCGGGACGATATTTTCCGGTCGACTAATATCTCGGATTGACCTCTTCCTCGTTGCTTTCAGCTGGCTAGCTGTTCGTAATAGCACAAAAAGTAATGACAATTCAATATCATCAACAACAACAACGACAACAATCATCATATAATCATATTAATTCGAATAGTATTCGGGTCAACCAGAAAACAAACGGTCTCGGGCCTCGGCGTGTAAACGCTAGATAGGAACGTGTTATACTTATTGTTGGAGCTCGTGCGACGTAGGCTTGTTGTTGTTGCTATTGTTGTTTTTGTTGTTGTTGTTCTTATTGTTGCTGTTATGGTTGTCGTTGTTGTTCTTAATATAGTCCAAACTATTGCTACGAACGATAGGCAACGGCAGTTTCCCATCTTCATGCCACTCATTGGGTCAGTTTTCAGTGGAGCTTGGACAGGTGTAGTTGTCGCTGCCGACGGTAGATACCGAAGGGATACCGACGGGTGATGCGCTGAAGTCATTTGTGTCATTTCTACTTACGGGCCTACTTGTGACAGCAGGGCTGGGTCTTATCATCATAGTCTCAGGGTCGGCCATAAGGACGGATTACATCGCCTGTGCTCATTGTGCTAGTCTTGCTGTGTTGTGTTCCACAGTGTTGTGTGTAGTGGTAGTGTTGTTGTTGTTGTTGCTAGCGTGGTTGTTGTAGAGTAGATGGTTGTTGTACGATTGTTGATCGTGTCATTGTGTCGGCCGTGTCGGTGTGCAGATAGTGTACTTGAACTGAGCGCGAGGTCTAACATCTGGAATATTTCCATGCAGAAAGCGCGAAGAATGTTGAAGTGGTCAAGGAGGACCAAGGAGTACGTGGTACGTGGACACTGTAAACGTTGCATCTATCATTTGCTGTCTATCTAGTTATCTATCTATATGTCCTTTTTATCGTAGTCGAGCAGGGCAACGAATAAATGCCATCAGCGCCTGCGTGCAGATCCGCACGTTGTAGGTAGGCTCTGTGTCGTCGGCACCTGCCGATTCAATTTTGATATTTTTCTTCTTCGACCTTCGTTCGACCAAAAATTTTTTTCCTTGTTGCGTTGAGTCAGCTTTTTGTATGTACACATATTATGCACTAGTAGTAGTAACCAATACTTGTAGCCAACTTAATGAAAATGAGTAATTACCGCTCCGCGGGTGTAGTAACGTTATTTCCGTGTTCTGTTCCGCTCCTTACTCTACATCTCAGCTGCCGGTTTTCTTGCACGTGACGTTACGTCTCTACGTTAACCATATCGGATACAATGAGCTAGGGGCAGATTAGGATGGCTAAATTGGGTATTTTTTACGAATCTAGTGTCGTTGTCTTTTTGTGCAGTTGTGGAAGAACGTGTTTGATATGTTAGGCCGGTACGACAATATTAGCAATAAAATCTTGCCACATACAGGGTGCCCACAATTAGTGCGACACACTTTCTGGAGGTCTGGTACAACTCGGCGAGAAATTGTTATTGCTCCAATGGAACGAAGGGTGGAAATGTCTTCTTTTGGGATGAGAGTAAAATCTTACAAACATTGTTGTATCACGCTTTTATACTGACTTAAATTCATCTGCAATTGCGGGAGCTCCAAGAAGAATATCTCACATCTGTTGAATTGCATCCAACGTTACCTCAAAATAGAAAAATAAATGTTGCATTGAAGATCATTCTTAATATATATATATATATATATATATATATATACATATAGAGGGAGAGAGAGAGATTATTTCACTAATATGGCACCTAGGATTGCAAATGGCGCTTCGTTGTGGCCGTGCTGGATCAGGGTATTGTTTCTCTTTGCGAGCAAGTTGTTACCTTTGCTGCGCTAGTATAATAATACAACATTGCAGCGTTTGCTTTTTAGGGGGCAGTCAGGTACGAAAACAGTTCGCCTAGGAAATTGGCCAAAAATCGTCGCCACAATTAGTGGTTAATGAACGTGAACGACGAACGTCTACGTTCTATGAGCAAACGTTCTCTCTCTCTCTTGCCGTTTCTCTTTTGCTCATTCTACCTCCTGAGTCGTGACCCCACCCTCCTCCCCCCCCCCCCAACGGTTTCCACAAATGACGAAAGAGAGGTGTGAGGATGATGTCAAGTAGACATGTCGAACATAGGGGTGAAGACGTTCACGAGTCGTGCGCAGTGAGTAAGGTCTAAACGTATCTGTGACACGAGCTATGACGCCACCAATATGACGCAAACCAAACTCCCGAACGGCAATCTGGCAAGGCGAGCTAGGTGCAGAGGCAGAGTTCACCCAGCTAACTAACTCGTAACTATGCACCGACGTGACCTGGCTGGCAGCTAATGCGCAGTACTTTTCTATTATAGCTTCTGGTGTGCAGGCAGGCTCGCTAATAATAGGAATAATATAAATACGAATATCGATCACAGGTTCGATTCCCATGAGGGTGTCTTGGGGATATATTCTAACATGTCAGAAAAGTATAAGTAATGCATAAAAAAAAACGGGTGACGCACTTCGGTGGCGCACTTAGGTTCTGCGCATGTTCATTGCACGCTGCCGCTGAGAGCTGTTTGTTGACGAAAAAGGCCTACATACAATGCCATAGCCAAATAGCATTTTTTTATTGTTCGAAAATGCAATTTTTCGGAATAAAGCAGAAAAGGTTCTACGTCGTGGAATAGCATAAAGAAACGGATAGCGTGAAACGTTCTACATAGAAAATGACCTTGTATATACGTCGACAAGTGATTTATTACGCGAATGGTGACTATAAGAGTGATAAGCATATTTAGGTGCCTGCCAAGCGAATAATATATATATATATATATATATATATATATATATATATATATATATATATATATATAGCATTTATTTTATCTTTCAAAGTTTGTTCCTTTAAGAGTAGCTTCCGCCCGCTGTGGTGCATTTGTGCCACCTGCTTTCCCACTCTTTGGAACATTTTTAAGCGCGTCGTTTTTAGTCGAACTGAGTTGCTCCTGCGAATTTTTCTTTATCTCCTTTGTAATCTCGAAACGTCGTTCTTTCAAACTTTTTATCCGCGGGAACAGAAAAAAAGGCGCACGGAGCCACATCTAGTGAATTTGGAAGTTGCGAAATCATAAAAATTTAATTAAATTGTCCGAGATCAGTACCGATGTGTGCGCCGGTACGTTGTCGTCATGGAGGATTCAAGAGGTGTTTGCCCAGAATTCAGGCTTCTTGCGTCGGACGTTCTCGTGAAAGTTTCTTTAAATTTCGCAGTAGCAGTCCCTATTGACTATAGAGCCAAGTAGCAACAATTCATGGAAGATGATTCCCTTAAAGTCGAGATACAGTTAAGAGAACCTTGGTGTTGGACCTGCTCTGTCCGAATTTCTTTGATAGACTCTCTCCTTGGAAGCACCACTAGGGGAGCCACTTGGGCTTTGGCCTCGATGTCGTAACCATGATTCGTCTCCTATAATCACTCTCTGAATCTATACGGGGTCCGTCGCGGAATTGATGGTTGACCAAGAAGACACAGCGTTTCGGGACATAGCCTGATCACCGTAAGCAGTTAATCACCATAACATCTCCACCACGGTAGAACCTATGCTTTTAGCACAGAGCTTTATTGTTTTTTTTCACCCTTCACCCCGACTCCTTAAAAAAAACGATCGGCCCTTGTATAGTTCAGTATCTAAAAAAAGTAGCAGAAAAATAAAAGAGTTCAGTATCTGCATGTACAGTTCGTGTTCGCTCTATAATGAGGGGTAGGCCACTTAAGCACTCAAGCGAGCTCGGCCGTCAACTATCGTGGGCGTCGTGGTCTTACAGAGAAAACTGCGCAGTTTGTAACGGCATTACTGCTGAGCGAAACTAATAAGAAGGCGCGTCTTTGCCACTACCACCACCACCACTACTGTAAAGAAGACCAAACCGCAGCCGCTGCAACGGCAAAGCTCAACGAACCGATATTTATCTGTCTATTTATCTGGGCGTGCATATATAGACGAGTGGGTTGGGCTGGGCGTTTGCGACGAACGGACTGAGCAGAGAGAGAGAGACGCATCTCTCGCTTGTAGTCGCGACACAGCGCCAAAGTTCTCCGACAGATATGAACTCAGGCATGTGTGATTTCCAGGCATGCTGGCCTGCTTAAGGCCCTGGCAGGCTGTGCAAAATGTTCCCGGGTGTCATAGTTCACCCGGGTTCACTCGTAGACCGCGCTGCGCCTGTAGTAGTTCAGAGCGGATGATCGCTGACAGATCGTTGAGCTCGACAAGACATGACGACGACGATGAGAAGGCGAGCTTACGCCTGTCAGATGAGCTAGCGGGTTGTGTTATTCTGGCTGTTGCGGTGATGGTGGCAACGGCCTCAGCCTCGGGAGAACGACTGAGGGAGGTTGAAGATCACGAAAAGAGCATCAGACCAGTAACGACAACAACAACTGAACCGCTACACAACAGCAGAAACAGCAACAACGACAGTATGACAGCCTAGCAACAGCGACAACAACAACAGGCCAACAAAAATCGACAATATACTTGCCTTAAGTACAGCGGCAACAACAGCAGCAACCACAATAATGAACTACACAACAGCAACAATAACAACAACAACAGCAACAATAACAACAGCAACAACAATAACAGCAACAACAATAATGAACAACACGACAACAACTACTTGTACCAGGTCGGTGCAACATTTGTCTCCTGCGTTGACCGTCTCTTCTCGATAGACTGGCTGAACTCGCAATTGTCTATGAGTCAGTCAGCTGGGCGGTTTATAGGTGGGTTAGCCTGAAAGCTGAGAACACGATGGTGTTATGCCACTGTTTCGCTGCATACACCCGTCTACATGCGTAAATAGTTTGCACAGCAACGTCAACACACGTACGGCTAACACTGGGTGGGCCAGGCACAACCACGACTAGTACACCATTCAGACGGTACGGGGCAGAGACTATGTATGCCGTTTTCTAGGTTGTGGATGCCAATTCGTAGCGATCTGCACATCTGTCAAGTGGGCAAAGCCGGCGACACCGACGGTGTGCAACTAAAGGCGAGATTGAGTGGCTGCTAAAGCATATATATATATATATATATATATATATATATATATATATATATATGTTATTGCTACATATTTGTTTTAAAGTGTCGATTTGAGAATTGTAGATTCTACGTGCATAACCTTGGTGCTTTTATGGGTGCCGCCTGCTGCGATCGTGGGCTCTTTTAAGGTGCTAGGTCTAAAATCGAACGATATTCATAGTATGATCAGTAATGAATGACGCTGCTACACGGGAAGAGTTTCATTGAAAACAGAAGTAATTGGTATGTGCTTAAGGCAAAGCAAACTACACACAAGCACGCCCACACACATGCATATCACATGCTGATACATAGAACAAGTGCTACGATGATCTCATCTGCACTGAGTGGTAAAGTGGTTTCATCATTAGCATGCGTTGTGTCTAAAAGGTCATTATTATACCTTTGCGACTTCAATCGCTTACCTCATCATCATCATCGTCATCAACATATACATCATGGCAATTTTTCATTATATAACACATCACGGTCATGATAACCGCCGAGGCAAGAGGAATCTTGCACCGCAACAAGCCCTGCATGAACGAGCGCCATCGTTTCGTGCGTGCACTTGGCCAAGCGATTTCTAATTTTTTCGGTTTTCTCCTCTCGCTTAGTTTTTTTTTCGCTCTCTCTTTTGATTGTTTTTTTTTTTATTATGCTTCCTTTTTCTGCCACGTGATTCTGCCATCTGAGCGCCCTGCGACTCGATGGCCGAGCACGGCGAAGCACGGATCGAGCAGGCGACTTGGTCGCGAAGGTCAGCAACACCACCGATGATGGCGGTGGGATCTTGTTGTTGCTGCTGCCACCGAGCGGACGCTTGTGGCCGAGCTCTTTGACCTCACCCCCGATGCAAGAAATGACTCTGTCTGATTGCCAAATGACCCAGTCTGTCTGTTTGTCTATCTGTCTGCCAGCCAATGAATAGAGCTTGTAGTCGTCATAGTTGATCATAGCTCGGCGTTATCGTCGTTTCGTCGATAGATCGTTTCATCATAGCCGCCAGACATCATCATAACCGTTAGAAGCAGACGTGTTGGAGACCTTTTGGAGTGCCGTCTTTGCCACCAGAAATGGTTGCTACCATAAACCCCACCCGACCCGTCTTGTTCTGGTGGTGACACTCGTGAAAGTACCACACGACGAATACCCCCCCCCCCCCCCCCGGACGGACGGGCCGTGGGGTTTATTCGTTGATCACCAGGCTGTCTTTGCGGGCGGCGTTTTTCTCTCGCTCGGCGTTCCTCCTCCTCCGATGATGTGCTGCTAACTGCTCGTAACGCCCATCCGCTCCGCTAATCAGATCAATTCAGATTAACTAGATAATTAGCTTGCCAATATCGACATTGGGCGCTTTCACATAAGCTGTAATTACGGATAGCCCAACGTCTGTTGGGCGTCTTCTGCTTCGTCTCTCTTCCTCTCGATCGATCTATCTGTATGTCTCTATATCTTTCTCTTTTGCTTGCCTCCTCCTTGTTCTTTCTGTCTTGAAGTATATCCTTCGTGCGTGCGCGCACTATGTCCCTTCCGTACTTCTGGCCTTTGAGCCCGCCCCGGCCAGAACGTGGCGTAGTAGCGTTGCTTTGAGGTGCGAAAGTAATATCGTAGTAGTAAATCCGACAATGGTCCGGCATCTGTGCCTTCGATGCGACAACATGTTGGAACACCAGTTCGTTAGCACGACAGCAGCAGCGACAAGGGCTGCGACGATTTTAGTAAGAGCGTGTGATTTGGATGATGGCGATGATGGTGGTGGTGGTGGTAGCGATTATGATCCTGATGAGGTCGATGGTCATAATGAAGACGATAATCCTCACCATCATGTTTCCTTCGACGGTTTTACTGAAACCTTAAACCCTCCACAAAAAAAACGCGTATCGCGTAACTGTAAAAGCGTTTGCGGCAGAATAGTTTCTATCGTGACCACCGAGGATTCGGTTAAGGCTTCACTGATTTGCAGGTAATATATATATATATATACATCTCGTTCTATATGAGTGAGATCTGCGTTATGAGCCGCGAATAAAAGACGAAAGAAGGGCACTGGGACTAGTTTAAGACTAAGACCTGGAATGGTTTAAATATTAACGAACGTGTACAAATATAGTCGTCCCTGTATATGGATACTTACACAAAAATGTGTATGTAAATGTATTTTAGCACTCTTAATCATATACACATAAATATGGATGGGTGTATTTTTTATTCGCTTGACATGTATACCGAATTACACATGCCACCTTTTTATATCAGGGGCGCTTAGCGTGGCAGCACAAGCGGACATGTTGACATATCTAAGTGAGATATCGGTTATTATTGTCATTCTTGCTGGGCCCACGCGATGCGTGTACAAATACACAAGAACACGCTTCTTGCAGAGTTAGAACTTTGAACGAGTTCGAGCAACAAGCTACGCCTCTAGCAAAAAGCAGTGTAGAAAACAAGAGGAATTTCTGGGGCCGCATTCCTTTGTGTATTTGCACTGGCCGATATTTAATGAAGACAATGGCGGCTAGTGTGCCAATTTACGCTTTGCCGAACTCACGTTATTAACTCGTTATTGCAGCGCGCCAATAGAAATTAGGACAAGCATAATTCAATGTCATCATTACTTTCTACGTTGCTATTGTCGTGTTTGTCGTGGTCGTGATGACCATTTCGTGTCGTTTTGTCTTGGATGTATATATATATATATATATATATATACGCCCATCAAGTGATGCATGTGCATGCGTATTTCGTACATGTGAACATTCTTGTCACAGGCTAGAGAAATCAATGATTAGCTCGTCTCTTTACAATTTAATATGCTCCTACATGACACTCCCCATTCATATATATAGATGCACGCTTTTACATCATGCTAAAGCGTTCTCTCAGTATTTGACTCATATATATATATATATATATATATAATTTTTTTATCTTAATCGTACCTTCAGCGCAAATCGGCAAAACTTCAGAAAAATCCCGTTCAAATGGGGTACGTGTCGTGCCTAGATCGTGCCCGCGGTTCCTGTGTCAGAGTCGTACCAGAATCAGCCATCTCCGCTACTCGGTCCCATTTATCCCATATAGGAGCACATACATGTATATGTATGTATGTATGTATATATATATATATACACACAAAATGAAGAGCGAGGGCGAGGCTTCAGAAATATGTGCTTCAGAAGTTGAAAAGTCTCAACCGTGTTGCGCTGATGGCGTACGTGTTATTACTCGGTAGCCTTTTTGCTGGCATACTGAAGTTTTTCTACGGCCACCGACAGAGTCGAGAGATGGGGATGAGCCATAAAATTCGGCCACTGTGGAATAATCGTCCGGGACACGACGCGTGTACGGCCCTTAATAAACGCTCTACGTATGTAATGTAGCATCACCTGTGTCTGTCCGCGACTGCAGGTGGGGTGTATGTGGGCTTTACGACATGACAGCTCCGCGCGTTTGTTTGTTCGTTTCTAAAGTAGAAAGTATTTCGTTTTCTTTCAGTTTTTCTCTCGTAAAGAATACGTGCATGTCGCATTAGCAATGGCAACAACAACTTATACAATCGTCCTTTGAGATTGGAGTTTTCTGCAATTTCGATCGGAGACCCTCTCTCTCTGTCTGTCTCGCTCTGCACTGATTCTTAATGAAATCGAGCGCTGATCGTCCTGGGGGTGCAGTAAATGTTGTTTGAAAGCGTCTCGTTCTATTGCTATTGGCTAATCGCCTTCATAGGCGAATACCTCCTAGTTGAATCTTGCTAGCTGGCTTCTTTTAACAGCTGGCTCGCCTTAACTTCGTGTGAACGTATTTCGACGTGGCAGTACGTCGAGTGGAATACTAAATCGTACGGCGTGTGGTAATCATATTAGTGCCTCGCATGCGTATATATATATATATATATATATATATATATATGGTTCTGCGTTTGTGCGTGTATGTACTTTACTTTTAAAAATCGAATATGTTTTATGGGAAATGAAACAAGGAAAATCAACGATATGAAACGAGAAAGCAAGGCGCAAGATGCGAATGATATGGAAACGCACTGGAGCACCGAAGTGGTCACACACAAACACACACACAATGAGGTTGAGGGGTGTATACACCCAGGACGACCAGGACTAATAAAGTCTACATAATAGAAGAAAGCCGGTACAACCCGAAGAAATGTACACAAAAATGGGTATACCCGATATTCATCATATATATATATATATATATATACATATATATATATATATATATATATATATATATATATATATATACATATATGGTTCTTATAGAATCATATGCAATATGATTCTATAAGAGATAGACAAACAGAAAGCGAAACATATTCCGAACAAGACCGTTCCGTCTCTTTGATCCCATATGGAGCCGGCGCATAGGCCGGCGTCCACATCCCATCCAGCGATCCATGTGGACAATGTGTAGCGATTCCTAATGCTGCCAAAATCCTAAGGAGGAAGTGATGTCGATGCGGCCGTGACGGAGGGTGGTCCAATCTGGATGGTGGTAATTAATTTGACGGTGATAATGAACACCGTGAAAATACCTTACCATACATACCGTCTTCTTTCGAAGAGTCTTGTCTACTGTCATTATCTGTATATTGTTACTACTACTGCTACAACTGGTTCTACAACAAGCGCATTCGCTTTTGCGCCCTCACTGTCCAGTCAGAGTCATCGTTGCTACAGCGCGATGCTGCTTGATCAGTTTACTCCGTCCGCTCCATTCCCTCCATGCCGCTCCGCAATACGCAGGTTATCGAAGACGACGTTCCGTCAGAGTGAATAGAGGAGGACAGTTCAGGGGCTTTTGTCAATGCTTCGGCCATTTCTTTGTTTGTTGTTGTGGTGTTGTTGCCGCTGCTGCTGCTGTTGCTTGTGTTGTTGTTGTTGTTGTTGTTGTTGCTGCTGCTGTTTTTGTTACAGTGTTGTCGCTGTAAATGTTTTTTTTTCTATTACATGGCCAACTTTGACTTTGATTGACTTGAGCAACTTTGACTTGGCCTTGATTTGAGGAGAATAGTAAGGCCGTAAAAACTCTGAGAGAGAGATAGAGAGAGAGAGAGAGAAAGAAAGTAGGGCTTAACGATACGGTGAAAACAAGAACGAAGATGGGTAGAGATATATGAATAAAGTTAGCGCAGTGAAAAAGGACGGAAAATAAATCAATACATCAACGGACAGAGAGAGAGAGAGAGAGCAAGAGAAAGATAGTTAAAAAAATAACTATAGAGATATAGTTAAATAAAAAAATAACTATAAAGAGAGAGAGATAGTTAAATAAAATAGAAAATAACTAGAGCGCGCGAGAGAGAGAGGAATAGATAGATGAGGCCGAGGCAGCATGAAACGGAGGCCATCACAAGCATCGTATGATGATGATGGCCGTTCTTTGCCATTATCAGCCCGCTATATAGTCAGTAAGTGAGTCGACCGCGATGGTACTCGCTTCGTCGCCACAATCAAACCAGACGCGATTGACAGCGTAAGTTTTCAGCGGCCGGTGCGTGGCCTGCGGCCGGCACCGGCGGCGGCGACGACGCCACGGGCGTCGAGACGCGCCGTACCAAAACGAGAGCCAGCATACACACACACAGCGGGGGCCCGGCGCCGTCACTGTACTTTGCTGGCGTTTTTCGCCCTCTCCGTTTCTTTCCTCAAATTCCTCACGTAGCGAGTCAATGACCCGTAGTTTGTGGATTTGTGCGTGTATATATATATATATATATATATATACATATATATATGTGTATATACGTTTGCTCGTATATATATATATATATATATATATATGTGTATATACGTTTGCTCGTATATATATATATATATATATATATATATATGTACTTGGTTACCCTTAGATGTAAAACAATGATACAAAAGCTATAAATGCTTTCAAGTAAATACGATTTCAGCGGAAAACAAGTGTCTCGAGCTCTGTCGAGAAATCCGTTAGAAAAATGTGGTATAATTCTTTTAGTTGCCCCAAAACTAAAAAGAAAGAAGAAAAAAAGATAAGTAAGTAACTGCAGGGAACATACTAAGAATGCTTGGATTGACCCGTATATGTGTTTGTAGAATTATTAATCATAATTTCTAAGATTAACTCTCGAACTACGTATATATATATATATATATATATATATATATACGTTGAACGCGTCATATATATATATATATATATATATATATATATATATATATAACTCAAAAATTATTTAAGTGTAGCAAAATATACATTTGTATATATATATATATATATATATATATATAGTTAAAAATAATTATTAGTTCTACAAATAATTATAGGTGTCAATCCAAACATTATTAGTATAATCCCCGCAGATATTTTTCTTTCTCACCTAATATGAATGTGTACGGGTAATGACAAGAGATCTATTAAAATCGCGGTTCTTGGGCGTACCGGTGCGTGTATCTTGATCGCAAGATTCTCCTCCATTTGTATAAATCTCGCGCGAAATCTCTCGGTTTCTTTCCGAGATCGGCGCGGCGTTGGGACGCTCTCGTGGCGTCGGACTGCCCAAGCTCCAAAAAATCGAACACGATACAAAACAACTTTATTTTTTTACACCGAAGAAACCGGACGTAACAGTCGTTCGGAACGCGACGCCGGAACTTCTCCTACTCCTTATCTACTCCAAAAAAGTGCAGTCATGTCAAGCGACATGCGACACACTGTGACCAAAGCTTGTTGATGAGACGCCGATATGCAAACGTCGCGTAGTTCTTTTGTGAATATATTTATACATAATTACCTGAATGTCTCGACTTTTTTGAAAGCTAATTTCATGCTGTGTACGCAAAGGAGTAAAACGTGTATGTGTATCGGTGAAATCAGCCATCTCCTAATTTATGCCAAAATGCATTATATATATATATATATATATATATATATATATATATATGTAAAGCAAAACAATTATATATATATATTGCAAAATGTAGAAAGAAAATCATTACGCGCGAAGTCGTTATTTACTTTGCTGCGTTTTCGTTGGCTTTTGGGTCTTATCTGCTCATCTTTCCAGCAATCGATATCACCTTAGTGGTCTGTATTAATTAGCCGGCTGCTTGTCTGACTGATGCCTGACGCAGGCAGCTCGGCTTTTATATATACATCAATATACATAGGCGCTTGTGTATGCTTGTATATATATATATATATATATATATATATATATATGCTATTGGTACGACAGTTACAACACGGGTGTAGCGAATCGCCATCGAACGGTTTATCGAACGGTCGGCGGAGCTGTCGGCACGAAGCCAGTTCAACGGTTCTATCCGCCGTACCACTCTCCTTGTCACCATTCTCTGATTTCTGTGGATGCTGCTGGCTGATGTTAAACATCCTTGGTGTTGCTGCCGTTGTTGTTGTTGTTGTTGTTGCTGCTGCCGTTGTTGTTATTGTTGTTGTTTTTGCTGCTGTTGTTGTTGTTGTTGTTGTTTTTGTTGCTGTTGTTGCTTCTCGGTGTGTGAGCGACCCGTTTCGGGACCGTTTCCTTAATGGCAGGCCCGTTGAGTGATGGGATTTGTCACTTAGTCTTGCGTGGGTCATCGCTGCTCGTGGCGGCCCGGCTACGCTTCCGTTATTGGCTATCATCTATGCAGCAATATCTCTATTTCTTATGTAACTACCTACGTCTGCGTACGCGTATGGCTATCGCGGCCGTAGCCTTCTTTTGCGCTCGAACAGCTTGTTTATATATATATATATACATATATATATATATATATATATATATATATATATATATATATATATATATATATATATATATATATATATATATATATATATATATATGAAAAGTTGTGTTATCAGCATACAGTTGTGAGTTTCGATCGTATCGTCTCGATTCCTGCAAGTGCTTTTTATCTGCTCATCCCATGGCCATAGAAGGCCACATTGCCTCTCCACACACCGCGAAGGCGGTTTCGATGTAATGCCAAAGTAATACCGAGCCTGGGGGTGTGGGGAGGAATCCGGGTTTAGTGGGTTTGCGAGTCTCACACTAGTCACGCAGGCTGCTAGTGGCGCATGTGCATCATGCATTACCGAAACCTCCCAGAAAAAAAAAAAAAAAAAAAACACCGCGAAGGCATACGCTGTCTCAGATACTCTCCCTCGTACTCATTCTTCTGGCCATATCCAAAATAAGCTCGCTGTCCCACTGCTGATGGATCCTAGTGTTGCCATAGCTACCGACACGAAATGGAAACTGTTGTCGAGATCTGTGCAGAACGGTGCCGGACACTAACATCTCAAGCTACGCGCGTTCCGTGAGACCATGAAGGTATAGTCACGCCATCAGGTTTCTTATTGTTGTCCAGTCCGAGACACCGAGGTTCCAGTTTTGCTGGCAAACTTGCTTTTCTAAGGGCTCTTTTAATACATTCATTTTACTCTATGCGGGTTATTAATATTATCTTATAGTATCCCTGCCCTGCTCTGCGTAGGGCTCTTCTGACGATGTTCTTGAACTCTGCATGCTTTGTTGCTCTGTATATACTTTTAAGACAACTTAATGGTCGAACCCGTTGTAGTCAACAGATTCACTATACGATGCACGCAAAAAGAACCAACAGTAGGTAGCACCTCTCCTTATGGCCGACATCATGCGAAAGGTGTTGGAATCCATCATGGTGCCAAGCTTGGGTGAGGTTATTATTATTATTATTATTATTATTATTATTATTATTGTTTAAGCCAGATTCACTTTCGTTTAATATTTACTAAATTACTCTTAGTATTATATGGACATCTGTTCCGTCTCAGTACTTGCTCTGAAAGCTCTCTGGTTTAAACGTGCGTGCTTGACTCGACACATTTTTCTTTGTGGTTTCTTCCCTTCAATGTAGGGAGGCCCTTTCTTACTTACACCATATTATTGATTGTTGCGCTATATTGGAATAAAGCAACGCGCATTCGAGTAGACGGAAAACTTCACCTAAGGACATTAGCAGTAGTACCGGAAAAATTTGACCTAAGGGCACTTCATCTATACCGGATTTTGTTTACCAAAGTTCGCCTAAGTCAGAACGTACAGGTTTCTCAGGTGGGGCAATTACAAGGTTTATAATTTACGACGCAGCAGTTCCCAGGCGCACACGTAGGCTTGCCGAAACTAGACAGAGGACGTCTGCGGAGACGAAAGCTCGCTTGGGGAACTATCACAAGGATGAGCCTAATTAAGAGGTACCGGCACGACTTTACGCTAATAGCCGAACATTTGCCTAAAAAGGTCTGTGTTGACCTATCTGACTAGACAGCATACAACGTGTGTGAGGTGTGCTGATGATACCAGGAGACGATGACACATCTCATGTTCGATCATTTATCGTCATTGAGTTTAATGAAGATTCGAGGTTCTCAGGAGACCTGGATGCCGCACGTCGTAGCCCCCTTCCCCTACGGAGAGAGGACAATTCTCGCTTACTGGGACAACTAATCCACTATTATTACAACTATATAGATTCACGTATAAGCTTCGCTCTAGATCGTTAAAGCTTCTGTTTCGACTTGTGTAGTCGATTTAGGTTAGGTGTTGCGCTATTTGTGAAAGGGTATTGCTAACAGAAGTTCTGTTAAATTACCAGTTTTTCTTCTAATCATTTCACAGAGAACATACATCCCAGCAGTCGAACTGTGTTAGTGGCACAGCCGTTGGACTAATCTGTAAAATTGCATGGAATCGAACTGGCATCTTGTTGTGTTCCTTTCTGTCACTTTATGGCAGATGTTTGGACTTTCTGAGAGCTATATTAAATCCAGTATAAACTTGCGGCACCTTTGACCGATATGGTAAAAGGAAGCTCGAGTTTACACTCGTGCTATTTATGCAGCTTTCTCTAATACGCGCTACGCGTTTCTTATATGCTGGGTAGTTTGGGTAAGGCGATATGCGATAAAGCGAATGGCCATCAACCACCGATACTCGGCCACGTTTGTATTTGTCGAATCAGCATCTACTTTATCAGATATCGCCTACTCTATTGTGCGGCGCTATACGGTGGCACCGGTAACGGCCGCCAGCTTGACTTAAGGTTTGATCATAACGGTTGTGTCTTTTTGTTACAGGTAAGTAACAACGAGCTTGATGACACCTCGATGCTTCCTCGACGCTCGAAAAGCGTTGTTCGTTGAAAGCTTCCGAAACAGCGCTGTACTTTCCCACCGTTTTCGTAAGCTGAGACTGCGTGGTCATTTAACAGAAAATAAGTACAGTCCTTTTATCGCAGGAAACTGTCGTTTGTCGAATTTGAGTTTTTATGGCTAAACTAACGAGAACAAACTGAACTAGCTAGCAGTTTCCGTTTCCTGTGCTTGTTCGCACAGATATATCGTATATTTTATTGGACGCGAACTACCGCCATTACAAGTACAGTATTACTAATTGTTAAGCCTACTATTGCGTATATATATATACACTACTACTTTCAGATTTCTGCGAATGCGTACGGTTTCTTTTGTAGTTTTCCTCCTGAACGACTGGATCTTGATCGTCTTATGAAATTAGAGATAGATAGATACCTTGTATACACACAATCAAGATTTGGCAACTGTTCTAGCCAGCGTACCAGAGAGACGAGTTGCCAAATCGGTGCAGAAGCCCTCGAATAATTAGAACAACGATGACGACAATAAAAACAAACACAACAACAACAACAACGCGCGCCTTCACAGGTAGATGCCATTCGTGCTAATGGATGTGAGGAGAGAATCGACCACAGCAAGTCCACAGGTGACATGTCATGTCTGCCACAGAGTTTGTCTGCGGTTTGGTCATGAGCAAAGCCGAGCGTGAGATGGTGTACAGGTGCACTCGTGGACGCAAAAGCAGGCAAACGTCGCTAGCCATACACCACTGTAGGCCGTAACAAATCATTCGTCGGGCGTCTTGGTGATCAGTGGTTCAGAAGGAGAACGAAATAGCACGATATATCAAGCTGTTATCGCATGCTGGATTCGCTCGATTGACGCAACGCCCGTGGCAGTGATGTAACGAAGTAGATGTGGCGTTTTTCGATGCAACGCCACCGACCTCTGCACCGTCCGAAGCTCTTATCCGCGCAAGTCAAGCGGTGGTCAGGTGTTGGGCATTGAAACTGCCGAGAAAATTTCGTCGAATAAGCGAATGAACTCCTCGGCTATGACGCGTTTTATTCTCTCAGCCACTTTAAGCAGCAGCAGCAGCAACAGCAGAAGCAAAGCTATTAAGCTATGCGACGTCTGCTCTCCCTGCGTACGGTTTGCCCAAGCATCACCCATTTTAGTTACGGCGATACGTTAAGTAGATAACGTGGCGCATGGAGGAGCTTCTTAGAGTTTAGAAGGCAATAAGGGAGGAACAGCGAAGCTGGGTATAACTTGGATGTACTGGACGCAGACTAACACGCTCTATTTGGTGATAAAATCAGCTGTGCTTTAGCTGTCGCTTCAGCTGGGTCCGTTTAAGCAGTTAAGTGAAACGATTTCGGTTAGGTGCGGGTGCGGTGACACAATAAGCCGCATGAAGAAGTTGAAAAAGTGAAGCCTCATAACTTAGATTACAGAAATGGTTGATCTCTATGTGGTTTTAGATTGGCTACTGCGTCGACTACCTGGCTGTTATTTTGTTATTGCCGCTCCCAACGTCGAACGTAAAATGTGTAAGAATTTGGTTTAATTTTTTCAAACCACAACTTGCTTTTGCAGCAGCATGTTGCAAGAACGTACAATTAACAATTTAGATGGCAATACCCTGTACATGGTAATAAACTTTTGCTCATATTGTCAGTGCGATAGTGACTTCTTGTTGGCCAAATTGGCCCCAGATTTGAGACCACTTGTGAGCTCAGCCTTTCCTCGCAGGACTTTCGATGAGAGGAGACGAACCGGTATGCTAGTTAAGCCTAAAAGCGTGAGAAAGTCTATTTACACTTCGAGTGTAGCAAATCCTGACGGGAGTTTTCTAATAACGCTTTTTTTTTTAAAGTAGAACTGGGCCTCGCGTCAGCTGTTGCAAGATCGCTTAAAAACAAAGGTGACAATGCCCTATACATGAATAAAACTCTGAGTGTAACGATGGTGTTGATGGGTGACTGCTACAGAGTAGCCAATCGCTGTTACATGCGATGAAGCATATCTGGTTTCCGACTGCTTGTGGCACACTGACTGGGACGTTGCAATAAAAAAAAAAAAATATATATATATATATATATGTCTGTGTGTGTATTTATGTATTTAGCACAACGTATAACGAACCGCGATCGATACGTCTAAGGAATGCATCAAGTATTCCACGTCTGCGCCGGACGAAAAATTCCGGGTTTGTTTGCACAATATTCACACCACCAAAGCCACTGTCAATGGGGTTTGATGAACATCTAAGTCCTTTGCGAGGCGGCTAGTTGGGGCCGGAACCAGTTTGCAGTTGCGCTCCTTCAACATATTCAAATGGGCGACACGATACGAAGAGGCTCACACTTGAATTAAGATATCGTCGTGTTGGCAGACGGGTCATTCCGTAGACCATGTCTGTTTCGGATGTTTTTTCGCGTGCTACATGTCTATATATATATATATATATATATATATATATATATATATATATATATATATATATGCACATGATTCGCTTTACTATACATAGAAAGTGGCGGTAGCTTTAACGATGAGAAGAAATATGTTGTTTTCACTCTGTGAAATGTGCACAACGAAGATTTTCGTCTAAGCTGTCTAAGCGCGAACCTATCTGTTGTCTACATATTTTAGTTACCTCTTCCTAGAACATCATCCGATATTGTCGTTTACTACTAGCTACAAATAAGATATTGTTTGCTTACTCTATGTGAGATCACAAAATTCGGCGCAAAATACTGGAGGAACATTGAATGGTATGTGCTTGTGTTGTGTGTCTAACATAACACTTGCATCTGACAACACGCCTTACACTGGCATATTTAAATGTCGACGTAAGCTTTTCTAAGTATTTGCGGCGTATATGATCTGATGCGCCAGTACACACACACACACATGGTGACCGTTTTTTTTTTTCTATTATTCCATTGTTGAGTTACAGGGATTTATGACTAACTAACTACATAAAGGGAGGAGAAATATATGTATACATCACGGCTAGCTAGGAGATGGAGCAAACCTGATATGTTGCCGTTACTACTGGTAAATTTCACGTTGTCACAACATACAGAGTTTACGTATCGCAGGCTAGGCTCTGTCTCCGAGTGCTCCCCACGAGGACAGTAGGTGACGCAAAAAATAGATCGATTTTGTCTGTTCTTGACTCGCATGGTTTTTGTTTTGGCGTGGATACAACCTTGTGTGGTACTGACACGTATCGACCGTCTAACTCAACAAGTTAACAAAACAACCACCAGGTTGCACCTAAGGCATCACCGCCTAAGCTGAACCTCAAAGGCTTTAACATCATGAGAAGATATTTTATGTTGAACGAGTTTATATGCGTACTCTCCTCCGTGGGTGTTCATGATTCTCTCGTGACTCTTGTTCTTCTCAAAGTTCGAATCTAAGCCGTCGTATGTCGCAGTTTATCTGTGAATCGCTGTCGTTTTCACTATTGTTATTGTTGTGGTTAGTTCTGTATTATTGTCTCAGCAGCGCCGGCGGTTGTAAACAAACGTCCGCCTTAACGACACCCACCGCTATTTACCAACCGCTATCCAATTGTCGCTTCCGCAATTACTTCGGTCGCCTCAGCTATTGTAAGACATGATTTTTTATGTTGTCATTATTGTTGTTGTTAGTGGTTTCTCTTGTTGTTGCTGTTATTGTTGTCTTTACTGTTGTTGTTCCTGATATAATTGCTTTTGTCGTAGTTGTATTGTTAGTGGTTTCTCTTGTTGTTGTTTTTGTTGTTGTCGTCGTTGTTGTTGTTGTTTTTGTTGTCGTCATTGTTGTTGATATAATGTTTTTTTTTATCGTAGTTGCCTTGTTAGTGGTTTCTTTTCTCGTTGTTGTGTGTGTACCGTTATATAATGGCCGCTATTGTGTTACGTGCGTGTTTGTTGTTGTGGTTAGCTTTGTGATGATAATACCATGATGATGATGATGATGATTTATTGTGCATTTACGTATTCTAATTTCAATCCAAATCTGCAAATCTTCGCTGCATCGAAATCGATTGCTTTGAAATAATAGTACAAGGTGTCACGGCGGGGTCGAAGCCGTTCGCCCTCCTATGTCGGAGTCACCGGCCATTTGCTTCTCTGCTGCATTTTGTCGTCATCGACGATAATGATAATAATATATATTTTGAACAAGGATTTTTTATTATTCTTATTATGCATATGTATCATAATTAATAATACAAATACTATTTATATAAGATTTACATGATTATTGTTGCCTGAGTGTTGATAATAATAATAATAATAATAATAATAATAATTATTATTATTATTATTATTATTATTATTATTATTTCTAGTACTATTGATGGGTCATCACTGTCACACGCTATTGCCGTATTAAGTCCTGACGCCAGCCAGCGTCGACGGCCGCCGGGCCAAACGATTTTTGCTCGCACTTTTCCGTCGTCTGCATCTCGAAGCGGCCTACTCGTTTAGTGGCGCTACATGAGGATGATCGTTCAGTGGCCCCGAACAACAGTTGCAGTTTGTTATTGCATACTAGGTTAGATGTGATGTTCTAACACCTCGGCTCGACTTCGCTGACGCCGCTGCAGATGATGCTGCTGGAGTGGTTTCGCGCCGGGTCCGCTCGCCGGCCGCCGCCGGCTTCATCGTCGTGACGCTGGTTGGTCATCATGGCGCTGATCCGGAGACGAAGCTCCGCTCTACCAGTGCAGCAGCAGCAGCATCATCATCATCAGCATCATCAGCAGCTCCCCATTTCGCCCTATGCATTCTCTCCTCGTTCAACGTTTCTCACTATTCCTTATCCCTCCCCCCCCCCCCGCCATCTCTCTGTATCGCCATTTCCCCCCTCCCCCCTCTCTCTCTCTCTAACTTACTACCATTATTTATTTTCCTTTCTGTAACTCTCGTTCTTGTATACTGATCCCTATTGATTTTGCTATACGTATGTTTCTTTCTCTCCTTACCATCTATCTGCTTTATTTATCTTGATGATTAGTATAATGATGATGATGATGATGTTCCGTTTATCACCTCACTATTCCTGCTTCCCTATCTATTCATATACGTATTTCTCTCTCTCTCTCTCGCTCTCTCTATCTCTTACTTACTCCCCCTCGGCGCTTAGAACATGGTTCTCGTGCACCTACATCGTTGGGGTTTTCGGCCTCATCGTGACCGACCGCTGGCCGCTGTGTCAGCCAGCCAGCCAGTCGAATCAGTTGAGTCGAGCGGGGCTGATGAGTGAATTGCGGAGAGGGCAACCCCCTTCCCCTTGACTAATACTTCTTCTATTGCTGCGCGACTGCTACGCAAACGGCGACAACAACAGCAACAACAACAACAACAACAACGTGTACTGCAACTGCTACACACCATGACCGGTTATGGCGGCTGGGGAGGGTCGGTGGGGGGGAGCAGGGAGGTGAAGAGAAGAAAGACAAAGAGGGAAGAGAGGTTGAGTAGGTGAACGACAACGAGAAATCGGGGGTGGTGGTGGTGGTGGTGGTGGCGAGGAGGAGGAGGAGGAGAAGGCGAAGGAGGAGGAGGAGGAGGAGGAACAGGTGGTGGAGGAGGAGAAGAAGCAGTCGTAGTCGTACCCATCGGGGAAAGGTATAGGGATGCTTGCTCCCTGATTGGTTGCTGTGCGGTGAGCTGGTGGTTGCGATCTGGTGGCCCTGCGGAGGGCCCCGCGTGGATCCGTCCGCCCCGATCTGCTCCAGCTTCACCTGGCTGACCGTTTTTGTCGGTCTGTCGGTCTGTATGTCTGTCTGCCGGTCTGCCGGTCGGTCTGTTGGTATCGACGTCAAGCAGTGCACCAGCGGTAGGAATAGCGCCGCTGTGCGGCCGACTCACTGACTTGTTGCTGCTGCTGCTTTATTGTTGCTGCTGTTGCTGTTGTTGTTGGTACGGTCGCGGCTGATGTGTTTGTGGTGGCGGTGGTGGTTGTTGCTTGTGGTTGTTGGTGTTGTTATTGTGCCGGTTGCAGCATAGTTCTGCAGCAAGACGCGGTCGCGCTCCATCGTGGATCATCAACATCGCGTTCGGTGTCTTTTGGCGCTATCTTGATGGTGATGGCGGCGCCGTCGACGACGTTGTTGTTGCTGCTGCTCGTGTAGTCATTGTAGTTTTTTCCATCATTGTTGTTGTTGTCTATGTTGTAGATCTTGCTCTTTATTTCTGTTGTTGTTGTTGTTGTCGTCGTCGTCGTCGTCGTCGTCGTCGTCGTCGTCGAATTGTGTGGTTGTGGTTCCTGACCTTTACCTCTCGATCTTCACCGGCTTACCACCAATTCGCGCTGCTAAAGGTGCTGGAAGCCTGCGCTTTATTAGCAGCAACAGCTGCAGCTGCAGTCACTGCCGTAGGGGCAGCACGGAGCTATACGAGTCCGCTGATCAGCTTCGATCAGCGGAACCCCGATTCGCTGAAGTACTACTGCCTCCCACTAACTACTACCTGTCAGCACAATTGGCGGAGGCCGCAACCGTGCTCTTTCGTCTAAGGGATGCCGGCGGGTTGGTGAGATGACGATGGTCATATTCGACGACTGATTCTACCGGTCATAGCATATCATAGCACAGCCGCACCTAGACCAATAACAACACCACCAACAACAACAACAACAACAACACCACCAACAACAACAACAACAACAACAACAACAACAACAACAACAACAACAACAACAACAACAACAACAACAACAACAACAACAACAACAACAACAACAACAACAACAACAACAACAACAACAACAACAACAACAACAACAACAACAACAACAACAACAACAACAACAACAACAACAACAACAACAACAACAACAACAACAACAACAACAACTACATAATACTACTACTACTACTACGACGACATGCTGCTTTGTTGTGCGATGTGTTGTTGATTGTGTCCTGACTGATCATGCGTTCTACTGGCCATCAATACTGCTGCTCCTGCTGTTGCTGCTGCTCCTGTGTTAGCTAGTTCAACACTTTGACTGTTGTTGGTTGTGCTTCAACTGTGGTGTGCAGAGTCAATTGCTGGCGCTCGCTATTGAGGAAGCTAAGGTTAAGGATCCAAGCTGCTGGGACACGTGCTGCATGCGCGCACGCGATCCATCTGAACAGCAGCTTTGCCCTCACCGCCCTGTCCCTAGTCTCTAGTGCGACCGAGGGACGAACGGAGTAAATGTTTGATACCTTCGTCGCGTATGACTCTATGTCGCGGAATGGCAGTAGGTGTACAAACAGGTGTATGGTGATTATGATAATGCTTATGATTCCGGACATGGAGATGGTGATAATGAGTGACGTTTTCGAAGCTACCATCGTTTACTAGTCTTCACACACAAGGCTAATTCTGCTGCTGCAGCTCAAACCAGCAAGAGAGCTGTAGTGCAACAAGAACAACAACAACGACAACAACAATAGTAGCGGCGGCAGAAATAACAACAACGACAAGAACTGGAGCAACAGCAATAACAACAATAACAGGAGCAACAACAACAACAACAACAACAAATTGATGCCCTAATCTTACTCCTACAACGGTAGCTCAAGGTGGTGTCAATTCACACGATTAAGGCGCCAAAAAGTGACTAGTTATTGTTTGGCCTGATGATCCGCTTAGATGGAGATCATGGTGTTTGTGAGCTGATAAAGTGAGCATGGCCGAATAGTGTTCGACTTGTTATTATATATATATATATTGCCGCCTTTGTCGCCCGCTGCTACTCGTGCTGCACTCGCCGCGGTTCGCACACGATTCGTTCCTCTACGTCATCTGTTCCGTCACGTGTTTGCACGCTTGAGACCTTCTTCAGTGTGTACTGTGATCGCGATCATTCACACGTGTCAAGAAAAAAAAAGGTGTCGAGCAGAACAACTTTGCCAGCAGCGAAGCCAGTGCAGCAAGATTGAGGCAGTTGGCGCTGTTGCTGCTGGTGGTGCGAGCAGCAAAGTCCAAAAAACAACCAAAAAAAGCTCACCGAGCTCACAATCAATCGATACTCGTGATCGATCTCGCGTTGCTGTTGTCGTTCTCGGTGTTCTTTGTTCGGCTCTTGTTTGGCGGTGCGTCACCGTGGAATTGACGTGCGGCGTGTGGAATATTTCGAATTGGTTTGCTCGAGTACGCACGTAACCCCTGTTCTCCTGTCGAGTGCTTGTGACGCTCGTGTTGCTGTTGCAACAACGCCTTCAAGTTTGAACTGGACCGATCTGAGACTGATCTATTGATTCTTAACGGACTGGACCCCCCCCCCCAATAGCCCGCGTTCAACATGCTAATCTCAATGGATACTCAACCTGCTCACGTTGAGCCCACACTTCATAACGTCATTACGGTTCGTTTGGCATTTCTACATATATATATATATATATATATATATATATATATATATATATATATATATATATATATATAAGCGTTTTCATGAAGACAACCATGTCACTATTATATACAGTGTCTTGTAAGGTCAAAAAGGGCATTACACTATTTTTGCGGTATATGTTTTTGTTTTATCTATATACGAGAATACTTATACTCATATATACAGCGGCGCTGTAGACCAAATTTTGTAATCATTCTCCTATTGACTGGACGAGCTGTCTAATTAAACAAAACTACGGACTTGGAACACTTATATATATATATATATATACATATATACTTGTAGAGTAGTACATGTAGTAGAGGATGTTGTGACGCAAGAAGCTGAGTGCCGTGCATTCGGAGTCCTTTGGAATTGCAACTGTTTCTTCGGTCGAGGGGGGAGCGTTCCAAGTGCGACCATGTTGGCAGGCATGCCAGAGGCTGCCATGAGCGCCTACCAAGTGACCAAGGCGACCCCGAGTCGGTGGGACAGTGTGCTGCTTGATTGGCTCTGTTTGATATCGCTGCTAATAAATCTTAAATTCGAGTGATTGTAATTCGAATGACAATTAGAACAACGTTCAAATGATTCTAATCAAACGCAGCCAGAATCGTCGTCGTTGTCGTCGTTTATCGATTTCGTGCATGACACGCACGCTTACCACACTCGAACACGTATTCGGACACACGCAGACAAATTTACACGCATATACACGTATGTATTCGTATTGATCGATTGCCTGATCTCTAGTGTCCCCCCCCCCTCTCTCTCTCTCTCTCTGTGGGGATTGTAATCGTCCTACATGGGTTGCTGATTAAGATTTACAGCGGCGACGAGAATGAAAGCGGCGCCAATAGCATGAACAATCGACAGTCAACAACAACAACAACAACAACTACAACTACAACAACGACAACAACAACAAAAATGACATCAATAATGGATCGAATGCTGATTGATGGGTTGACGGCAGACACCGTTGGACATTAATCGTGCGCTGCAAACTCGTTTGGAAGTCACAGTGCTTACGTTGCTTTGTCCAGTAGCCACACCTTTGATCTTTGTGGCTTTCTCTCTTTCTGCCCCTCTCTAGATGTATGTTCTATAACTTTTCCTTTTCTTTTCAACTCTATATTTGTGTCGTTGTGATTACGCGTGTGTGCGTGTGCTGAGAGTTGATGTGCATAGCGAGTCAGCGCTTAATAAACGACATCGTCTTTTTGGAAGTGCTGATCTAGTGCTGATCGTATACACACGTCGCTTTCCTACACCGGCATACTGGCATCGCTCGTGTTCAGCTTTGGGGGACCGCCACCAAGCCTGTCAGGGCGTGCAGCGGATAAATAAACGGCTGGCTCGCAGGAAAAAACAGAAGAAAAAAGACGATATATATATATATATGTATATATATATATGTATATATATATATATATATATATATATATATATATATATATATATATATATATATTTATGTATATGTATATATCGTCCCGTTTACTGTTGCGCAGATATATTTAAATATTCGAAAATGATGCACATTTGGCAAAATTTAAGACGGGTAGTGTGACAACATTATCGCCGAGGGGAGCTGGCAACCGATTTGCTTTGTTCGATCACTGGTCATTGGTGGCAAAAAAAAACGTGCCACACAGTTAGTTACCCAGCTTGCTATTTGCTATTCCAAAATCACTTACTTGTCAGTTGGTTTCGGTGACGTCGGCTGCCGATCAAGCGAGGGCAATGTGTGGAACACTATTGAGCTGCTGTAAAGAAGGACAGCTTGTTGGACATCTCGTTATGTAGTTATCTCGGTGTGACAAACAATGCTTGATAGCCAATATAGACGAGATGTACACGTTCGTCGAGCGACTTTAGCCTCTTGCTGTTAAAGCTAAACAACGTAGTGTTTGAACGACACAACAACAAGTCGTAATTACTGTGTGGGGATTTACCAATGATGGTGCTGAACAACAGCAACAACAATAATAGAAAAAAGAAACAGAAAAGCCATACGGGGGTAGTTCAAGAGTTCTTGCTGCGCTTGTATGCATTGTATGCAAAAGTGGCTGCCATTCTTGTCGCCATTGTTGTAGTTGTTTGCTCCGTTGTTGTCATTATTGTTAGCACTTGCTGTCAGCTTTTATTACGTGCTCCTCGTTCGCGCTACCAATGCTAAAGAACTGTGGCGTGTGCTGTCTTCACAATTGCTGGAGGACAGAACGATCGTAATGGAGTTTCTTTTTCTATGTTGTTGTTGTTATCGGTGTTATTGTTGTTGCTGCTGTCACTGTAATGTTGTTGTTGTTGTTGTTGCTGTCGGACGTTGGTGTTGGAATTGTTGTTGTTGTTGATGTTGTTGTAGTCTCTATCATCATCGTCTGTTTTCTGGAACTTCGCGGCGCAGACCGTCGATTGCCGATGAACAGGGCCACTTACATTGCACTGCCTTATATCGTGCACAACTCAGCACGGCAATCTATTTGCCTGCGATCGCTTGACAGGCAAATGGGTACGACAAAGGAGGAAAAAAAATACAAACAGGTAAACTTAGAGCGCCTAGAGAGAGAGAGAGAGAGAGATAGAGAAAGGCGTTAGCTCAAAAGGCTGGACATGATCGGCTCTATCCAGTGTTGTTGTTGCTGTTGTTATGGGCGGGTTATCCTTGTTGTTGTTGCTATTCTTCTTCTTCTGAGCACAATTATTGCAGCCTGCGTTTAATGTTGTTGTTCTTGTTGTGGTTGTTGTTCTTGTTGTTGCTGCTGTTGTTGTAAGCATTGCCATTGTGTGTCAATGTTTTGTTGTTACGTTCATTGACGGCACTGCTCCTATATCTTGCGCTGGTGTGTGTTTTCACTTAATTTATCCGGTGTTCACACGTTCATGAGGAGACAATTGTTGCCTCTAACATATAAGCAAATAAAACTGTAACTATTCAAATTACCAAAAAAACGTCTTGCGCTGGTGTCGATGTTGTTACTGCTGTTGTTGCTACTAGTGTTGTCGCTGCCGCTGTATCTGCAACTGGTTTTACTTTTATTTATTATTATTATTATTATTATTATTATTATTATTATTATTATTATTATTATTATTATTTATTAGATGTTAAACAATGTTACAGTTGTGAGGTCTGAACGTATTATTGCAATGTTTTGTTAAATGATTAGTTCACTCCATGGCGCCTAAAATAGATACCGCGTTCCCTCTGCAAACGGCCAAGGACAACGCTTGCCTCAAGAATTGACCCTCTCTTCGGTCGTTCGTGACCTCCTGAATTCGCTTACTCAAATCTTTGAGAAATGCTTCGGTTCCCTTGCTGATTGGTCCTAGTGTCTCCATGGCAATAGGCACAAAAATATATCGTGTTCCCAGTCCGGCATATTTAAATCGTTTTCTGGCGTCCGCGTGCTTTGCTACCCACGCCGGCTCAACAGAGCTGTGGTGTAAATAGGAAGCCGCGGTTGTGCACGAAACCGTTGCATCCCAAGCTAGGGACTTAGGCGCTCTTCGGGCAACTCAGTGGGTGAAGGCCACTGGAATCCACCATCTCCCCGCACAATTTGCACTGAAACGGCTCGCAGACGCTAGCGCCGATTCTAAGTGCTGACATCATGCGAAAAGAGTTGGGATCCAGCATGGTGCCGAGCTGAGGCGAGGGTAAGGCCTTAAGCCAACCCCCACTGAAGTTATCTTGTGCCGCTAAGAATACGGCGCGGTCTCTCCGGGAAACAAGCTCGTCTAAGATTTCTTTTTTTTATTTATTATTATTATTATTAATTATCATCATTATCGTTTTCGTCCTCATATTCCGGCATGATTATCAACACCACGACGATAACGATGATGATGGTGGTGGTGGTGTTCGTTGTTATGGGTGTTTGCAGCAATAGTATCGTCGCTGATTGTCATATTGACCTCTGCGGTCACGGCGTTGTCGGTAATCGGAGTGGCTGTTGTAGCAGAAGCTGTCTCAGCTGAGCAATTTTGTTGCTGTTGTTAGAGTCATTGTTGTTTTTTGGAGCTGATGTTGATGTTCCTATCGGTGTTGTTGTTTCTATTATTATTGTTGTTGTCGTCGTTGTCGTCGTAAGAGTAGTAGTGTTGTTGCCGTTGTTGTTGTTATCGATGGTTGAAGTTGTTGTCATTTGCAATGTTGCTATTGAGCGTGGCCGGCCAAACAAGCAGCGGCAGCAGAAGATAATAAACAACAAGAGAAAGAAGAATGATGAATTAAGAAAGAAGAACGATCAGAAAATGAAGTGTTGAATACATACCCATGGCCGGTCAGGGCGGCGATGTTTGGTGTCGTGGTTGTGGTAAGAAACCGATGAAGGACGACAGAGAGAAAGGGCGGGGGAGGCCGAAGCCGAGGTGAACGAGATAGAGGGAGAGAGAGAGAGAGAGAGATAGGGGGATAAGACGTAACCACGATCAGGGGTTACACCCGCCGTGAAGACCGCTCACCAGCAGCAGCAGCAGCGAGGTCATCTGTGCACTCACCTCGCAAATATCAGCATGGTGTTTCGGCAGCAAAGTTCTCTGCCACGAGTAAATGATACGTTCATGTTCATGCGTGGTGCTGTCTCTGTCTCATTATTGTTGCTGTCGTCATTTCGACTATTACTACGAGTACTATTATCATGCGTACTAGCAATGTATCCCTTGTAGGGATTGCTGCTGCTGCTGCTGTTGCTGGTGTTGTTGTTGTTCTTGTTTTTGGTATTGTTCGCATTGTTGGCGATTGTAATGTTATCGGCTGCGGCTATGCTTTGCGGCTTTTCTGGGATGATCTCTACTAATGATTCATGATGTTTTTTTTTAATAGCTAAAATATATGTATACTTAATTTATTAAATTCTTAATTAAAATATATATATATATATATATATATATATATATATATATATATATATATATATTATTATTCATAATATAGTATATATATATATATATATATATATATATATCGGAATGGCCATCGCATTTACCGAAGACGTGGGGTAGCGGACTTCTTTCGCAATTAACGCTCATCGCTAATGACTTGCATAGTTACGAGGATTGTATAGCCTCTAAAACAATACACCACGATTATGTGATGTCCGTACGAGTAACTGTGGATTTATTCAATCTTCACCTATTGCTATCTGACTGTACAAATACAACAAGCTAAAGCTGTTGATCGAGAAATGTTCAGATATAGAGATTAGCATTTTCTTTCTCTCTCTCTCTCCTTCCCCCCTCTCTCTCTCTCTCTCTCTATATATATATATATATATATATATATATCCGCCAATAACTGCAGCACCCATCTATAATAACACGCCAGAACCATATGCTTTGTCTCTGTCTTCTGACATGACCCGGCATGAAGAGCATCCAGTCCAGTAGTGTATTTAGTACCAGTCACTGTTCCGTGCTCGGCTCTTGCTTGCCTCTTGTTTATCGTGGTCCCCCCGTTCGTTGGCTACTATAGATCTCGTTTTCTTTTTTCCCCATTATATCTTCTGTACGTTCGTCTTGCATCCGTCTCTCTGGTCAGCGCTGTCACACGTTCTACCTGTCACAGGCAGTACGGCAGGCACATGTCTGCATTCATCAGGTCTGCTCTCTAGTAACGCGATGGTGTGGTATTGTACAGACAGCGCGCACCGGGTGCTTTATGGTGACGCCCGACACACACACACACACAGAGACACTGTGCCTCCTCCGCTGCAACAATCCGAGGCTCAAAAAGCTGTTCACAGTCGGACAGATGACGTCAGCCTGCCTGGCTGACGCCGCCCCGACACCTCTGACGCCTCTGTGCACGCACAGACGACAGCCGCAGGCGTCGGAATCCGAGGAGTGGAAACTGCTGAACGATTGGTCGTCGTTCAGCAGTTGGGCAGGCAACATCATACAGACAACAACAAGACAGATCTTCGCGCTCGACGGCTTGGACTGGTACGCGCGGGGACTTTTCGGTTTGTTTCGTTCGGTGTCGAGACTTCGGACGACCACGACGACCCGGTCGATGATGGTGATGATCATGATGATGATGATGCTGGCAGTGATGATCATGCTAATGATGATGGTGGTGGTGGTGGTGATGGTGATGATGCTGGCAGTGATGATGACGACGACAACCTTGCGATGCTTCTGGGCGTTCCGACACCGAAACTGACCAAAGCGGATCAAATCCTCTTGTTTCGCCCTCTTGCCATGTCTCGCGCTGTTTCTTGCACTCGTTTCAGTTCAGACAATCAGTTGAAGGAATGTCACGACTAGGCCAGCGGGTGGGTTGGACGCGACCGGCTGGTGAAAATTGGTGCAATCTCTGTGTCTCTCTCTCTCTCATTGTCACTAGTGACTGAGCGGTTTTGCTCGCTCGCTCGTACGTAGAAGTGAGCGTGTTTCCTATCCACGGATGTTGGTCGTGACTCATGTCGAATTGTTGCACACTACGCACAACTGCGCATGCCGCACAGAGGACCAAAATGGCGCTGAAATTTCACTCGAACCAGCGAGCGATTCGATACGTTCACCGCGCCGTCCGTACACCGTGCGGCGGCGAAGCTCTGTGAACTAACTCTCCTAGCTGAGAGAGAGAGAGAGAGCTAGGCAGACGCTCGGAGGTCGGGCGTAAAGCGATCAGCGTACCCCGTATAGGAACGCCTGCTTACTTGGTAACGTTATTCGGCGAGCAAACACCGACCGACACCGGCAGTAGGGAATGAGCCGGTGACATCTTGACCATCTATAGGAAGATTAGTAAAAGACACCGCTGCCAGTTTAACGTTGATGATCGGCATCACTAATCCCATCATGGAGCTAGCTATGGTGGCTAAGGGCTAACTTCAGTGATGTAGACGTGTGTGTGTGTGTGTGTACAGATACGTATAATCTGTATATATCTGCTTAGCGTGTACGGGAGGCCCCTCAACGAAGTAGTTTCTACCCAGTCGACGAGAATAGATCGGCTTCTTCGCTTGTTGGCATTCTCCCTCTTGCCTTGCCTCCAAATGGTGGGATTTCTGGCCAAACTTTTGTGTCAGTTGAAAAACCAAGTCGTCGTTTTATATCACCATCAGCACCGAAAATAGAAATGGCTTTCAGTGTATACACATGTGTTTAGGGCAATATATATATATATATATATATATATATATATATATCATAGCGACGGAAGCAATAACAGCGATAACAGTATCGCCGAAAAACAACGGAAATCGTTTGCGCCCCAGAGTACGTAGCTTAGCCTGATCATTGATTATGTGTGTGCAATCAATCAGCGGTTAATATATAGTTTGCGGCCCAACGTGCGCCCAACTTAATCTCATCATTGAATGTGTACAGACAGACAGACAGACAGACAGAGAGTCAGGTAGTCAGTCAGTCAGCTGTTAATATAGTTTGGGTCCCAAAGTGCGCAACTTAATCTGATCATTGATTATGTGTGTGCAATCAATCAGCTGTTAATATCGAGTAGGTTAGGTCATAACGCGCGCATGTGCTTCTTTCGTCTGGCTCAGCAGCAGTAGCAGTTGTTGCAGTAGTAATAGTAGTAGTAGTAGTAGTAGTAATAATAGTGTGCCTAGTTAGTATTCTGTGCTGCTGACATGCTGCCGACGATGGTAGCGATAATAAGGTGCGTGCGTGCTGGGAGATGTGTTCCCACGAGCCCAACAACTATGGTGCTTAGACGGCTATGTACCGATATTCCGTGTCGCGTGTGTCGCATATGCCGCCACGCCATGTTGCAGAACGAATATACGCCTTACGAATATACGTATTCAGGCCTAGACTACGACGATGGCCTCCATCGTCCAGGCCAACCAGCAGACTTGGAGGAGTTCACACGTTTGTGATAGGGGAGGGTGGTGGGAGGACTTCGATGTAGCACCACTACCACCTTCACTAAACTACTATAACTAGCACTACTTACTACTAATGCTACTGCTAAACTACTACTACTTCTTCAACTAGTGCTTGTATAGTAGTAGTACGTGACTAGTTCTACTACTGGTGTTGCTGCTGCTTAATCAGTTCTCGGGAAAGCGACTCCTCAACGCATAGTCAGCAACTCACCGCCACCCCCTCATCCCTACCCGCTCCCCGCGCCGCCCAACGACCAGGCATGGCGGACGACCAACCGTGGTCGATCCGGCAGGTGGATCATGCGCCTGCCCTGCGCTCTTCTCCGCCGTTCCACCCCCCCCCCCCCCCCCCCGGGGGTAAAGTGGGGTTGTTGATGTTGCAAATGCAGAAGCAACAGCAAAACCAGCTGATGATACTGCTAACAGTAGAGCAGCAACAACAACAGCAACAACAGCAGCAGCAGAAGCAGCACTGTCAAGCCGCCAGAGAGTCAAAATGGTTAACTAACCGCTCAGTCGTTAGGTTTCAGCTTGATTTTTGTTTCGGCTTCCATCTCCCATCATCGTATCGTCCACCCACCCACCGTCTGACTACTGTTTAACTACTGTCTAACTGATAGACCGTCCGACCAACGGACGACGGACCACTTCGTATTCGAATGGTTAGATAGTCACTAGATAGGACAAGCAAGAAGCTGCTCGCTGCCATCCTCCTGCGGCGATCTGAGAGGAAAATTGACGTGGGCTTCTCTTACTTCCCGTACCGTTGGTGGTTCACCGGCACCGGCAATGGCGGCGTCTGCGCGCGCCATTAAGCGATGAGAATTTGGTCGGCGGTCTTTTGCTTTTTTTTTCTTTATGCGTTAGGGCTATGGTCGCCCTAACCATGGTCATAGCCATGCCAAATACCCGACCCTGTCTGTTTGTCTGTCTGTCTCCTGGGCGCACGTAGGCACGCATGCACGCGCTAGCGATTTTAGCACTCAAAGAAAAAGAAATCGAGCAGATGAGCATCGCCGTCCAGCTTCGCTCACGTCTTTCGCTCACCGTAGTCTTAGTAGTAGTAGTAGTAGTAGTGGTAGTAGTAGATACTCTGCCCTTGCTGGTTTGGTTTGATTTCTTTTTTATTGTTTTTTTGTGTGTGTGTGTGTGTGTTTGTATGTTCTACTTTGCTTTACTTTCTCTTCGTTGATTTATACGCGCGACCAATGCGCCATTTGATGTTTAGTTGGCTTGTTTCGTTGTCGACGATGACACCCTCGTTCCCGTTATTGTTGTTGTTGATGTTGTTGTTGATGATGTTGTTGTTGTTGTTGTTGTTGTTGTTGTTGTTGTTGAGGATGATGATGATGATGTTGTTGTTGTTGTTGTTGTTGTTGATGTTGTTGTTGTTAACGTTGTCATTATTGTTGTCGTTGTTGCCATTGTTGCGTGGTATCGTTATTAGCGTTTGTTGTTAAAGTATTTGATGGTAGTGTTGATTGTTATTGTTTGCTGCTGTTGTTGCTGCTGCTGTTACTGTTTGTAGTGATGTTGCGAGTTTTAGATTTATGTTTTGTTCCTGTATAAGATGCGAACCTTCATAAGCGTCGTGAATTTCATTGCGGAACGATAAGGCTGTGGGGGGGGGGTGGAGGCAGTGCTGAAGAGCTAGTCTAAGCTGACCGAAAGCGACGTCAGACCAGCTCTCCACGACAATGACGACGGGAACCCTGAGGCAATTTTGCTCTGACAGCAATGTACCGACTCATGGCTGCTATTGCTTCTTGCATAGCACAAGCACTTCCCCTCCTCCACTCCTCACGATCCATCCACGCTGGCGCTGTGGAGGGGGTGGAAATATGCCACATCGATGACCAGAAGTAAAAAATGTGTCTATTATTTGGCTTATATGGTGGAGTTGTTCCCATATATATATATATATATATATATATACATATATACTCTAGATTTTTTAAGTCCTAAACGCGGGTCTTTTGGCGTTTGTATCCGCGGAAAAGTGGCCACTGATCCAGCACAGTTTGCAACAGCGTTCACAACCTGTCAGCAACCAATTAACGCCAGTCGTCTTCAACAGGCGGCACGTGAAGCAACCGCGACCGCGTGCTGTTCGTCGAGTCCGTTCATAACAACTGGGGCCACTCTAGTAGCGTTTAGGGCCGCAGCATCCCGGCGTCACGATTATTACAACATGCACATATGTTCAAAAAAAAGCATAACGCATGATTACCTACTCGCCTGGTTTGCCTTCTTCTGCACTATCACACTCACGCTATGAGTGCGCTGCAAGGCGTTGGTCTAGGAGAGACGTTTTTGTCGTCCGTATGCGGACCGACGTCTTCAGTTCTATCCAAGTCAAGCATTTGCGTCCTCGCTGGGTGCTGCATGATCGTTCATCTTACCACCTCTACCACCACCACCACCACTCATATAAACCTCGAAGAATCAGGGTTTCTTGCTTGTTGCGGCTTGCCGTGTGCAACCGGCAACAACAAGAACAACAATAACAATAAGCAACAATCAGAGCAGAGCATATTGAGCAGTTTCACTCGCTTTAGTATGGGTATTCGTGCTTCTGTTTCTAGAACACACAAGAGCGACGACAATGATGACCACCATCAAATCCGAGAATCCGAGTCCGTTGCTGAACCGGTGGCGAAAAGATTAACCAATTGGTCTGTTATGGTGCTTGACTAGCCAGCACAGTTTGAGTCGAAAGATCTAAATCGATCTTTTTGTGCGCCGACATAGCTTGCTGTGCTGCTCCGTTGTCGATATCTCAACTCGGTCGTCGCAGTGTTAACGTGGTCATACTTACATGCCTATATGTGGCTCTGGTTCCAGGTAGCCTCGATGGGAATTGTGTCATTTCTACATGGAAGAGCAGAAATGTATACATAGCTTTTTATCGATCATGATTCCACTTATTCATCACCGGCATCACCGGTTCCCATACACCTTGTTTAAATTGGGAACCATTAAAACCAATTTAGGAGTGGCCGGTCTGGGTCTCGAACCCAGGCCTCCCGAATGCAAGGCAAAGGCTTTTGCCGCTAAGCCATCTTGCTCGGTAACTTACTTGGTGTTAAGTTGGGCTTTCGGATATTTCACTTCGATAATCATTTATATATATATATATATATGTTCTCCCCCAACGTCAAACGGAGCTACGCCGCGGCAGTGTTAGGTATTCCGCCGAGCAAATCAGAAGCTTCTAACAAATACATTCTTGGGTATATATACACGCATACATGAACGTTTATGTGCGTATTGATGTTTTGCATGTAGATTTATATTTCTGCATTTTCGCCCTGTCTAGTGTATGTCAGTTGCACCTGGCAGGTGGCAAGTGCTAGCGTGACAAAAAATAATGTTTCTTATTTATCATTGTTATATGTTATATCTTTGCCTTCTGATATTTTTCTTTTTTTTTTATGTATGTAATGCGCCGCACGATAGAATTAGCAACTGGATTCTAGTTTAGACTAGATCACCATTGTGTCGGTCTGGTGGCTCTGCCGCACGCGAAAAAGCTAATCCCAGGTAGGGAACCTTTTTGAGTGGATTACGGTTCGCGTGTGCTTTCCTACCTCTGTCATACCTAAGAAGCTTTCTATAAGCGTACCTTAGGACATTTGATGATCTCTCACTCCCGTTCTATATATATATATATATATATATATATATATATATATATATATATATATATGTATACACACACATATTTTTACATATTTCTTCTAGACTATGAGCTCAGTAACAACAATCGTGAACTCGTGAACGTACAAAGCTGACGTTTTCGCGAAGCTCTAAGGCGAATTTTAATCCGTCGACCAAGCCGCATTTCGTGGTGCCTGAGATAGAGTCTGTGCATTCATGCACAAGGGGAATATATTATTCCTCTAGACATATACATATACGTGGATATACTTGTGACTATTCGCATATATGTTTAAAGCCACATGTAAGATGTACATATATATATATATATAATATATACGTTAACCTTTCGACGGGAGACTCGAGGGCATCCGAATTCTGGCTCGACATTCAACGAGGAAATGCAGCGCTTGCCCGGGGCACATTGTTAAACTGAGCTAACGCTAGATTCGAGAACCAGTGACCGCGCGGAGGCAATTCCCTACTCTTAAGTGCTAACGTAGAATAGTTTTCCTTATATATATATATATATATATATATATATATATATATATATATATATATATTTATGAAGAAAGCTTAAATCTCTTTGTCTCTTGCCAGGAAGAACTGGTCATTGAAGTCACACATTCTCTTAGAGTTAGGAAAAAATATGAAAAGGGGCGTCAGTTTGATTCCGCGTGGCCCCAGCGCGCGCGAGGTGTTTCAATGTGGAGCCCTTTTCTTCTGGCGGGCTAGCCACATGCCCAACGGCAGAAGACAGCAGCATCAACAACAACAGCGAACAACAGCAAACAGCATACTTTTCGTAGCTAGCCGTTATTTCGATGAGCAGCAGCGCAGTCGCTTCTGGGACCCGGCCGCTTCGTTCTTCTCCTTCTTCTTCTGCGTTTTTCCATTTTCTTCTTCGCCTGTATGTCATCGCCGCCATCCCCCCATTATTGGCGTTGAATTCTGGTGTAGCAGTACCAGTCGCAGTAGCAGTAGTAGTAATAGAATGCTTGCTGTTGTTGCTGCTCCTACTGCTGTTCTTGCTTTTGTTGTAGTTGTTGTTGCTCCTGCTGTTGTTCTTGTTGTTACTTCTGTTGTTGTTGTTGTTGTTGTTGTTGTTGTTACTTTTGTTGTTGTTGTTACTTCTGTTTCGTTTTGTTCGTGCACGTCGTTCTGTGGTGCCGTACGTTGAGCAAAACGTGATGTAAAAGTGTGCTTTCTGTGTAATCTGTACGTGTTAAGACATCAGATGCATAACCGTGTGCCACCTAGCAGATAGATGGAACGATGGCTAACATCGATTTCTGCAACTCAAAAGGCTGCAACTCAACTTCATTCACAGTCGACGATCGTTGTTGTGGCTGTTATTGTTGGTATTGTTGTTGTTGTTGTTGTTGTTGTAGTAACACCTAAAGTGACTGTAGGCAGTATCAATGTGGAGAAAAATTATTGTTTTTCTGGCTTATCCCTGAGCTGCGTATAATCAGCCGGCGTGTATGTATGTCCGTGTGTCTTCGTGTATGTAGTGCGCGGGCACTACTACCGTTACAGCAGGAACAACAACAACAACAACAATAGTAGCAACAATAGACTCCCTCATCACTTCGAGTGATAGTAGGTTTGCTCATTTGTTGTGGCTCATCTTCAGGAGTATTGTTTACCATGAACGCCGATGCAATAGAACATGTGTCGTTGTCGTCGTCGTCGTTGTCGTCGTCGTCGTCGTTGTCGTCGTCGTTGTTGTTGTTGTTGTTGTTGTTGTTGTTGTTGTTGTTGTTGTTGTTGTTGTTGTTGTTGTTGTTGTTGTTGTTGTTGTTGTTGTTGTTGTTGTTGTTGTTGTTGTTGTTGTTGTTGGTGGTGGTGTTGTTGTTGTTGTTGTTGTTGTTGTTGTTGTTGTTGTTGTTGTGCTTGCTGTTGTTGTTGTGTTTGCTGTTGTTGTGTTTGTTGTTGTTTTTGTTGTTGTTGTTGTTGGTAATGGATGGTAATAGTGTTGACGGTCGATCATGGATGTGTCCACGGAGAGATGTTTCCAGCCAATCCACTCGTGTTGATATGTGCTATTTGGCGTTACTGTTCGTGTTGGCAGCCTACATGCCGGTCGCTACCGCTTTCCGACACGAGCCAGGTTTAGCCTGCGGCTTTCGGTCGCCGATGGCTGCACGTATCGCTGGTCTTCGCCACCCCTCTCTTGGCTTTCTCGTTATTAATGTACTTTATTTTTGGCGCGTCTCTTTTTGTTTTTCTTTTCTTTCGCTTCGTTTTCTTCGTCGTCTTGCTTTGTCTTTCTTTCTTTCGTTCTCAGCTTCTTCTCTTTTCTTCTTGTCCATTTTCTTCTGATGTGTCCGCCCTACCACTTCCATCAGCTTCATTCGTCCGGTTACCCCGATGCTGCTGCTGCTGCAGCTGCTGCTGCTGGGTTCGGGTCGGGCGGCGATACGATCTTCGCCAAATGACGTTATCCGTCTGGCTCGGCCTATTCGACCGTAGCAGTAACGACAACAGTAGTAAGCGTAGTACCATTATTAGTATTCCTAGTGGCCTGCCACCCAGCCCAGCCACCCACCCATCCACCCTACCGTCCGCTGACCCGCCGCCCTCCAAAAAGCGGCAGAACAACGGTGCACCGGCTATAGATAGCGTCATCAGCGTCTAGGCAACGACCACAGTGGTCGTCCCCATCAACATCATTGTCATCACGGTGTTGGTACTTGGCACTTACATACTGTCTGTCAACAGCCATTATGCCAACAACATCGTCAGCATTAGCAGGCACAGTAAAACAGCAAAAACAACACCGACGATGACCACAACAACGACGACGACGTCGACGACATCGACAACAAGAGCAACAACAACAACAACAAAAACAACGACGACAACAACAACAACAACAACAGCAACAACAAAAACAACGACAACAGCAGCAACAACAACAACAACAACAACAACGACAACAGCAACAACAACAACAACACCGACGACGACAACAACAATTATAATTATAACATTTCTAACACTACTAGTACCATCTACTACTATACCCCGATACGATCAACAACATCAGTACCAAGATGCCAGACAACCACTTCTTGACCACCAGTTTCAGCATCAGCAGCAGCAGCCGTTGAGGAAGAACTGCAGATCCGAATTCGGGGCTGCGATAACCGCGACGTTTCTCCGTTCTCTGACCGCCTGCCTGCTCCCTCGGGCGGCAGACGCCCGAGCTACAGCGGGTGGCGATGGCAGGGGCGTCGGCGGTGATGCTGCTGCTGCTGGAAGATAAGCGGATGTATGTGAAGAGTGGAAAACAGCGAGAAAAGCGCCTCGAGGCGACCAAACCTCGAGAATCGTGATGTTTCTGTCCGCAAACAGCATCTGATTGGCTTTGGCCACGGCCAACGGCACGCTGGGCAAAACATACATACACACACATACATACATAGATACATACACACAGCGTCACATATACAGACCGCTCTATCTAACTAAATAACAGCCGGTCAGCTATCACGGCCGCCTAGAACCAACATGACGGCCATAAAAAAGACGCGAGTTAACGTGACATACTCATTGTGCGCCGCCGCTGATATATGGCCGTTTATATGTATGCATGTGTATGTATAGATGTATGTAAGTATATATATATATATATATATATATATATATATGTATACCAATGTTGACCCGTATCTGCTGCTGCTGCTGCCGCGTGCCATTCAGTGGGGACCAGGTCTTCCCAGCTAGTTAGCGCTGGTTGTCACTTGTTTCTTATCCACCTTATCCTAGTTATTGTTGTTGCGTTTCGCGAAAGCTATACCACCACGCGTTTTATTAATCGTCTAGGAATACATTCACACGCACACACACACACAAATATACATACACATATGACTATCGTCGACAACCAGCTAGCTAAACGTGCTCGAAGACAAGGGCGGTGCGAGTTCCCCTCTAGGCACGCCGTTCCGGTCGAACATCAACTGATTCGGTACTTGTGTCTAAGTAATTTGCGTCAAGCCTTTGTACGCGGCTAGCCAACGTGAGATTATCTATATGTATGAATACATATATATATATATATATATATATATATATATATGAATATATATATATATATATATAGCGATAACATGACAGATGATAGATTATGGGCGTGTGCGGTTGACTTTCTTCGCCGTGCGAACACTGTGCGTATCTCTCAAGCACAGCAAGCAGGAAACAGAGTTAGAGCGAGAGGGAGGGAGAGAGATACATACATAGAAACAGTATTCTTGGTGTCACGCCGCACCAAACCATTACCATTGCGGTGGCTGTTTGGGTGTTTATTATTAGCGCGTGCTTTTATGTATGTTCGCGACTGTGTCTATGCGATGGTGCAAACAATTTGTGTCTATATATATATATATATATATATATATATATTATATATATATAACATGGCAGTGTGTGCATTTGTGGGCCGCAAAAACGCGGACGCAAGGAAACGGGTCGTTCGTCTATTCACGAAATGATTGATTATGAACGGACTCAACTTGCCTAGATAGATAGGAGAGTTACAACGTATTACTATTGTTGTTAACACTGTCATTATCATACGCTGAGCCGACAAGTCGACCGACGGGCGTTGAGTCGGAGGTAGTGACATCATAACTCGTACGGGCGGATGATGGGCGTGTGGGCAAAAGGGCACAGTATTAACTATTCATACTATATGACGGTCGCATTTGCATTATGTATATATATATATATATTCGTTAAAGGTAATTTGCAAGTGTATATATACGTATTTGTACACGTATATGTGTATATATTGAAGAAGGCACAGCGTTCGTATTTTTGTCTTTCATTACTGACCGAGAACGACTACTGTCTTAGAATCTAAAACTTGCAAGAGCCCTGACATGCCAAGTCCATCTCGAGAGGCGCTCCACGAGGACCTGGTGAGTCCTGGTGTGTGCTAAGAAAATTCGCAGACCGTGTCTCCGAGGTGAAAATGCGAGGCGCCGCACAATTTTGAGCAGCCGTAATGGTAACATAGAGTGGCCAGGTGAAGTAATCTCGAGAAGAGAGCACTGCGGTCACTCCCGAGACAAGGGACAAAACCGACGACTGTATTTTAGTGGGTTTGTGAATCCCACTTTACCGTGGCTTTTACACCGACGCCCGATGTCTATTATGCGGCTAATTTATATATATATATATATATATATATATATATATAAAAAGGCGAGTACTGTCGAGTGTGCAAACGTATTGTAAATGATTAATAAATCATCACAATATTTTATATATATATAAATATTTGTAATTTTTACTTTATTTGATATATACGCGAACGATCGCGCAGCTATTGTCTGCTGCTAGCGCACTTTAACTTTGTGCAGGCAAAATCGCAACGGACCTAAGGAAGGGGCCATTTATTCTACCGACAATGAGTTTCGATTGAGCTGCTGGGAATATGGCCTGGGAATCGTCCTCGTGACGGCTTGCTGTATGTAGTGGCGGTAGCCAAGTGGGTATTCCGAGTGAGCGCTTAGTGTGGTCGTAGTCGCAATAGCTGTATGTATCTCGCGATCTCTCGTTTCAGCTGAGTCTCTGGGACTGCTCTCCAGTGGCTCACAACGACAGATCATTTGGACTCACGGCGAAAGTGAGTGACTTCCCACCACTGTCTGAATTGGCGGCGGCGGCGGCGGTAATGGGGTTGCGCGATGGGACTCGAAGAATGTACATTCTTCTTCCCCCGGAGCAGCCGAACGTCTCTATCAGTAATCGCAATGAAGTCTTCGGTAATAATAGTCATTTATATGACTGACAACTTGAAGAAGGCGTTGTCGTCGTTATCATCGTAGTACGTAGTATTCGTCGATTCGTGGAAACGGTTCCAGGCTGAGCAGCTGGGCCCAGCAGTACTATTTTGCTGATCTTCGCTGCTCCGAAGATCCAGCAAGGGTGAAAGTCATCATTCAGAAATAGTACTAATGACATGCGTGAATAGGATAGAAGTGAAGTAAAAAAAAAGAAAACGATTTATCGGAAGCCGCCTTGTCTGTGTGGCAGGAAATCAACGGAACAAAATACGAAGTCTACGGTTGTAAAAAAACAGCTTTAGTAAAGGTTTATTGAGGCATAAAAGAGCATTATGCCCCCTTTTTGTCCTTCTCACTAGTCACGCTAACGAATGCTAATTTGGGGGCCGTCCGTTTGCCGCCGAGTCTGAGAGAGCATAGCTGATTAGTGCATTGTTCAGCACGTTGCCGTGGTTTTCAGTTTCTCTCGTTTGTGAATAGGTCGTCAGTTGTTATGCGGTCGGTTGCTTGTATAAAACGCTCGAGCACGCCGCGTGCTTGATGCTACAAACATATGCTGCAGCTTTTTGGTGGGCAAGAGGTTGCAGAAGCAAATGAAGATTTGTGATAATCTTCTAAATCGCTTATAATAATCTCTATCCAAACAAATATTCGAGGTGGCTCTGGAAGCTGAACTTTCAATGTTGTATTGTATCTGCCGCATTTTGTCGAGGCCTGGCAAAGGCTGCTGTGGAACGCGGGTATACTCGTGCTGCAGCAAAATGAAAGTTGTGCTGAGTTCTCAAATTGTGGCTCCAGCAAGCCGCTAGCTGCTTCTTCTTCCCGCCTGCGGTATATCGAGTCCAAGTTTGACGAATACCGCCTAAGGTCAAGTTTGAAAGAGGTTGGCGGGCAGATCGATCAAGCTATAGGCCCGCCACGTTGACTCTGCGCTTTGTTGATCATCGTTGGCCGCTGCCGTCGTCTTTTGGAAATTGGATTTACTCGAAAGTCGGGGCAAAATTGTACGCACATATTTATATATATATATATATATATATGGCGGAGCGTTGCATCGGTCAACCTCGAGCCTTACGTGCATCAACGCTTGGGCGTCGGTAAGAATCATTACCTATGAGTTTTTTGAGGACAGACGGCGTTTCGTTGCCAGAAATCCGTTAGTTGTGACAGCCTGACTGATATGCTCGCGCTGTGACATTTCGCCGTACTTGCAACCGGCATTGCATATTTCTCTCTTTAACTTTTTCTCTCTCTGTATCGCCCGCCCTCCCTTTCTCTCTCTCTCTCCTTCTCTGTATATCTGCGTGCATTTCGTTCGGCTGTACCTCGATATAGCGTGGCAATTGTTTAGCAATGTATGGTCGCCAAGGGGCTTTTGGGGCATCTTTCCGGTTGGCTAAGCGTATTCTATTCTGTCGGCTGTTTTGCGTTTTTGGAGGAGCCCGTCTGTTCGCGCTTGACAGCCCTTCAGTTGTTGTTGTTGTTTTGTTGTTGTTGTTGGCAGTATTGCTAGAGATGACAAAGCTTTCTAGACGTTGTTGCCTTGGACCCTATCGAGCTTTTCGTGTGATCCTGCGGCTGTGACATGCGCGGGCGTTTCCTGTCGATATTGTCTTCCGCGTCACCGTAACAGCAAATCCAAAACCCGACGTATTTCACTGCTACTATTCCTGCTATACTATGGAGGGGTGCTCTTTGCCCTGGCTTTGTCTGTTTCTAAAAAAAAGATGTATTAGATTATTATTTTTATTATAATTAAGGCTGCCACTCGACGGTAGGAGGAACGATCGGTACACCCAATGTCTACCAGAGCTCCGCTATATACAGGCGGCAGATCAAGAGACTGACAAATAGACACGTCAAGGCTGCACAATAAAGGACCGAGTGAGGTCGTTTATTCTTCGTCGAACGTTTCGCTCGAAGTGCAACTTCGTCTCGTCGCCCAGGATCACGGCTGCTGACTTCAGCGGTTCTACCTCAGCTGCTGCAGCTGGCAGAATTCTTTCAAACGCTGATTCAGTGATGCAATCGGTTCCTATTTGGAATACACAAGAAATTGTCGTCCCGAGGCAAACGCCTATACATATATATATATATATATATGAGTAAAAGACCTGAAATTGACTAAACGTTTTTCGTTGTATATATATATATATATATATATATATGGAACTGAGCTCTTCGGGAATTAATATGTGGCGTTTCATGTTGTGGTGTTTCGAATTGCCACACCAGTAGGCGTGTATGCATTTGTGATGATAAAAAGGGAGTGCCGTAAATGCGATAGACAAACCTCTTTGTAGTTTCCTCGCCCTCACGTTGACGTTGGCGCAATTCGCAACAATTTGCAATTCGGGCAATACGCTAGTGTGCTAACACGACGCACTTCTGAGGTCTTTACGTTCGCTTATTCTTGTGCGGCAACGAGTATGCCTTTATGCGATTGTGAAACACAGTGGCCAAGTTGCCCGCAGTAGCACGTGAAGATCTACAGCTATCATCTATAAGTAAGAAATCGTCAGCCACAGTTAACGATGAGCTTTGACACTGCTGTGCAGCGTGACACCAGAGTCGTTCGCAAAGTCACCAGTTTCGCGCGTGACATAGCCACGCTGGAGAAAATTGGTAGCCGATTCAAAGCGACTCATTGCGTAGCAGGCGAACGTTTCATTCAGTCTTATGCTGTCTTCGTACAACTGTTCTGTATCGTATTACTGAGTGTGATTCATATTCATTCAGAAGTGGATACGCATGCTACTAAACGCCTTTTGGTGACAGAGATAGAGATGAAGAAAAATAGTTTTCCAATATTGTGAACATTAATCTCAGCGCACGTCTCTTGGTTTGTACAAAGCGAAGGACTGCAGCAATGTTGTGCATAGCATATGCTTTTGGCGTCTTGCTTGCCAAGCTGGAGTCGCTCGTTTCAAGGTGACGCTATTTTAAGTTCCATCGAGCGCAGCGTTCATTGTTCATTTAGCAATTCACCGTCGGTCAGTTGAAGCCTCGTGACTGTTTGTTTCACCTGCAGACGATACAAGATGGATTACTTTTGATCAGTTCGATTAGACACTAATTGACGCAAACGGCTCCCTAGCAATGCTAACAAAATAAGAATCAAATGGCCTTTCTACCTATAGAACATGGAGAATCGATACTTGGAGACACACGTTTCTCTCCAATGAACGACATTAACTAGTAATAGTAGGCAAGCCAAGATTACGTGCTCACAGTAAGAAAGTATATGTATGTATTTATTAGGAAGTATATGTATGTGTGTATATATATATATATATATATATATATATATATATATATATAAGTAAAGAGACTGAAGCCGTGGGATCTGATCTCAAGCCGATTAGATGATGCACACACTCTGCGTTTGATTCAATTTATATACGTAGTAAATATGGTAATACTATGATCGAAGTGGATCATATATTAGTTGAGTGGAGTCGTGTATTGTACCTAGTCTCCAATTGATGATGATGATAATAATAGTAGTAATAATAATAATAATAATAGTAATTATAATAAGAATAATAGTAATAATAGTAATAATAATAATAATAACAATAATAACAATAATAATAATAATACTAATAATCGTCATCATTATACATCGATTCTATGCGTGTCGACATTGCTTGACGGGCTTTTCGTTAGCACGAATGTATACTTCAACAATAGCCTTTTCATACACGGGCGAAGCGCTCGTGCGTGCGGGCAATGATGACACTTGTATAGTTACTATGCCGCGAAGACTGCCGTTCCAAAGATACGACACACATAGCGCCTGAAATTAGGATGTCAAATCATGAAAAATCACGTATTTTGTTACTGCTGTGTTCGCTGTGGTTGTTGCTGGTGGTGCTGTCGAATGGGTGGCGCCATTGCCGGCTCCCTGCTGTCAGCACAGCTCCACTCAGAAGTAGTAGAAGAAGCTGGAGAAGAGAAAGTAAGCCAAGCCAAAAATAAGAACAAGAATCAAATTACGATCACTCGCGCAAAGTGCGATGGCTCGCTTACTGACTGACTCTGGGGTACATTGGAAAGGCTAGACCTATCGGTATGGTGGTACTACATACCGCATTGCGCATTCGTTTGAATGGCTGGCTGCCCGCCTGCCTGCTACCTAGTAGACAACGTATCAGTACAGGCCACGCTATGAAACTGCTGTAGGTCGCACACGAGCTTTATGTCGTGTCAGCAGTAATATTCCGAAACAATACCGAATGATCAATCAGTCAGTTGTCTCTTAACTGTGTGTAATACTTTACAGGTCTCTTCTTCCAAATAGGGCAGCAATTTTCTTGTCACTCTTGCTTTAAATTTCTCTCTCAATATATATATATATATATATATATATATATATATATATATATATATATATATTTCTCCCGCACGCGCGCTTTGACGCAGTCACTTGTGCAAGACTTTTTTTTTATGTTTTACTGTAGGATATTTTGGGAATGCTCGATGCACATGCGTCACGAGCAGTTACCGTAACTAGCGTGTGGACTCACTCACATCCCCACTAAACCCGTATTTTTTCCCACCAACCCACCCAGCTCGACCCGCTAGGCTGGATTTTAAAAAACTCCTTTCGGGGCTGACTCTCAGCCAAGATTTAACGTCGATGGGACTGCTCTTCGCCTTATTGCTTCATAGACGGACTACCCCCATAAATACAAATGTGGGGCAACGGTGGGGCTCGAACCTGCGCACCTGCTATGTGTCTCCTCCGGTCGCGAGGCGCAGACGCATGCACCCACCACGCCACCACCGGGCTCGACTAGGCTGGATATTGCTTTGGGCTTACTTTGCAGCCACGGCCGAGTAATGCAACGCTCACGGGCTCACAGCTGAACGAACCCCAATTCTATATTGTACTTAGGAACGCATTAGGATCCTTTCCTGCACAATATCAGCACAACGAGAGCCAACCAATCTTTGTGGCGCTTGTAGCGTGTAGGTAGTACAGTAATGGCGGTGGCTTAGGCGGCTAACGCGCCGTTCGAAACGGGGCGTTGCCGTGGCAACCACGGTTAGCAAAACATCGCTAGTTCGAGCCCCGGCCGTGCTGGTTGAATTTGTTGGACGTGGTTGTCATTGCCCTGCTGCTACATACCTCTGCTGGAGAAAGCCTATATAATTCCAGTACGGGAACGCGATGATGATAGATGCATTTAGACGATATCGTGCCACAGGCAACTTAGCCCATTACGAGCGTCTTAAATGTGGTTGTCAGAGCGGCAAAAGAAAATTGTAGGTGAGTGAGTAGTCACTGGTCGTTATACGATTTCGATGAAAATTGATAACGCCGAATTGTATGTTGTGTACCCGTGGTCCCGAGTGCATAACAATGTCGCATAACTACCAACCTTGATACCTACCAACGCGTACTACTCGGGAATTTGTTACGTCCACCCAATGCAGTGGGCAGTGAAGGCGCACATGCGGCTACCAAGCTGCCGCCACGGAAGCTGAAACTCACAGCGACCACCTGCCAGACTTGTTTACTCCGTCGTTTGAAGTCACACACACGCACCGGCCTGGAAGAATGACATCTCGTCGGAAAAGCGTTCGGAAGCGGCTTTGCAAAGATTTAGTTTGTTTTCGTTTAGGGTGTCGTCGTTGTTGTTGTCGTTGTCATTGTACTTCATTCTCTATTGTGCCCACGCATATTGGCAACTACGCAGTGTGCTGCAGGGCAACCGCAAAATAACTAGCTGCCTATACCGACCGACCAACCGGCCGGTTGGCCGGAATGGCTGTACCTACGAACTCGACAGTTTGTCTCCTCGCGTATTTGCCTGCAAATAGGACTATGCTTCTGGTTGCTTTCGGTGTTCGTAATTTGCTATTGGCCAGAGTCTGGCTGTTTGGCCAGCATAGCTTCCACCAGCACCAGCAGCAGCAGCAACCGGGAACAACCAGTACTCTACATAAATGTAAATTCCATGTATACGCATCGAATGTATGTTTATTTGGCGTGGTTTTTTTTTTCACTCACAAAAGGCTCACTTTCAAGCTTTGTTGTTATCTGAGTTTCGTCTAGATTTGTAAGTGCGCATATCCGTACTAGACTACACGCAGTACCAATGCGTTGTCAGCCTGCGTAGTCTGTGTGAAGCATTGTATTTGTGTAGGTGAGGTCAAGTGCACTGCTCTGTGTACAAGATATTCCTCTCCCTCCTACATTTCAATTATCCTTCTGAAATATGCTTTCATAGAACATACTAAGTGCGTCCTTATTGTAGGTTTGGTAGCTGTCTTGTTTATATATATATATATATATATATATATATATATATATATTGTTCCGACGACGTTTTCATATTGATACGTCGATTTTTTTTTCGTTTGTTTTGCTACCATTGTGTTACACAAATGATTTGCATTACACGTTTAATTCACACCGAGAGCGCAGTTCCGTTGCCGCGTTGTTCATGCATTCTTTCTGTCTTGGCCGGCTCAGCCATCCGTTCGTGACCCAGACCCGTGTGCGCGAACGTGGCGCTATGAAGTTCGGTTCGGGCTACCATCACCCGCCTCCATCGATGTGGCACATTTTTCTCACCATTCACCACAGACAGTTTTGCAGTTACGAGCTGGCGTTGCTTCTGCTGCTGCTGCTGCTGCATCTACATGATGTCACCACGCGTGTTTATGACGGCAACACGATGACAATGATATATTTATTGATGACTATAAACGATGTCGACGAGGCTAATGGTGATCGTAATCATCATCATCATCATCATCATCAACAATAGCCATCGGCAGCATCATCATCACAAAATGATTGATGATTATGACTAATATGATAATGTTGACGACGACGACGGCGGCGGGAGCCCTGCCGAGACAGGGTTCGTCGAAGCAACAATAACAACAACAACAACAACAAAAACAAGTACATCTACAACAACATCCACAACAATAGCAACAACTACAAAAACAGCCACATCAGCAGCAACACCGACACAACAACAGCGGGCCCATTCCGATGCTGCTCGTTCACTCGGCTTGCTTAACTAGCTGATGGACGGCGTAATTAATTGTTGTCGGTGTTTCATCATGTTTGGTTTGCTTGATCCGTGCGACGACCGGGCCCGGAGGGAAGATGAGAGAATCGGCGGCAGCGGCCGCGGTGCCGGTCTCCACACGACATGCCGTAGCAGACAAACAAGCAGACAGATCAACGAGACCAAGTCGCAGATCAACAAATAGATAAGTGGTGGAGAGAAAAATCGTTAGATATCTAGATAAATAGGTGGTGATATAGAGATACAGCTAGATAAAAAAAATAGGTGGATATATAAATAGGTGGATAGGGAGAGAGATGGAGAAGTAGGCAAAGTGCACCGCGAAGGCTGGCTCGATCGACCAGTCAGAGGAGGATCGATACATCATACATCACGGTGTGCACGGTGGTCGATGAACCACGCGATCGAACCGCGGGTTGAGCGGTTACCCCCCCCCCCCTCGATTTGTGTGTCGGAGTCATAACGATGCTTGCGGCGCCGGCGGTGCGCGAACGACGGCAAGATCGTCATGTCCCGTCCCCCCGACGACGCACCCCCGACGACGTTCTGTTCGTTGACAACGACGGCTGTGGCGACGACAAAAACGAGCCCGGCCGGATGCGAACAAAAGGGCTAAGGTTCCCAGCTAATTTTGCCCAACAGGCAGAGGTCAAGGCCGGCCGACGACGACGATGACGACTCGACTATATAATCATAACCAGTTGTAGTCTAGTTAATGGTCGGCTGTCTCCGCGAACGGCTGAATGACTGACTGGCTGGCAGACGGGTAGTCAGGACATCGAGAAGAATCGACATCGGGAATATATCGCGTAGTCGATGATGGCTGGCTTCAACGATGACGACGACGACGACGACGACAATGACAATGATGATGATGATGACGACGACAACAGCTGTGACAACGATAGCGTCGGTACTAGACGTTTAGATAGCCGGCTTCCTACGGAACTGAGTAACGATGGGCGGCGCTTAGCTTGGCCACGATGATCCACATCGTGTTAGAGAGCAGGCGTATCGGTGAATGAATTTGCAACACTTACAATAGATTCATAATGCTTATAGGAAATAGCAATAGTCGTTATCATTAGTATCGCCACAAGTTTAACATTAATTAAAATAAAAGTGACAATGATGGTGATAATGATGATGATGATGATGAAGATGGTGGCATTGTTGCTATTTTTTATGGTGGCAACGTAGTGCTACGAGGGTAACGGTATTTTATGACGGCCGTACGCCACCCGGTTCGATATTACTGGCAGCCGACATAGGGTTGTTGCTGTTGCTGCTGCTGCTACTACTGCAGGGGGTTCGCGAAGGGTCAGCCAGTCTTCCAACTGCCGGCCAGACAACGGCGTTTGTGCTTCTTGCCGCCCCTGTCTTGTCAAGCGTGGTGGCCGATTGGTGGCCGTCCCTGTACACTTGTTGAGTTGAACGCTCATTTTCCTGTCAAGAAGAGCAGCGGCACACCGAGCTTGGCGTCCGGCGTCCGGCGTCAGGCGGAGTTCGGCGATCGACGTCCCACAGTCGTAATTCCTAGTGGTCGGTTATCAGCCTGTGCGTGGGCTGTGCATGCGTGTTTTATGAGTAGAGCAGGTTTGAATCTTTCCCCGCACACACCCACACACTCACACAGAGGGAAGACTGTATGGTGGGAACAACTGTAAATATGCTGACGGGGTAGAGCTTGGATCCGTTGCGTCACACGCCTGTCACAGCCATACGCAGAGAATAGATAGAACGAGAACACAAAGGGTACCCGCAACGCCTGCTACATGCTACAACACCTTGATGATGATGACGACAACCCACGACGACGACAACAACCACCCGCAACAATGTTCGCATACGTTAACATTTGTGTGTTATCCGAGTGTAGAAGAATATCGACATAGAAATGCGCCGAGAATCGAACACTTGCACACAGATACGCGCACGTCGAGCTCACAAAGGGATCATCGACAAAACACACAATGATGATGATGAGCGAATGAGGAACATCTACATCATCGTCTTCATCGAGCGCTTTGAGTTAATTAAATCGTTTGTGTGAATAGTCTTGGCTGGGGGTGGCGGGAGGGGGGGGAGACTAGCACACGCGCGTGCTATTGATCCTGTCCGTTTCCTCTTCCGGCAGCGATATGGTTGGACACGAACGTGAGCTATGGCGTTTGTAAATGGAGTTGTGCTTGTTGCGTGTGCAGTCTGCCCAGTGGTGACCGTGTTCATTTTCTTGGTTAAGTGTTTATTTGAATAATTAATAATATTTGTATTGATCGACCGTATGTAGGCGTGTTCGTATGTGGCGCTATGCGTTCACGGCGCGCGAACAACAACAAAAGGTACTGCACTTCCTGGCCTCCTCGGTGTTGATTAGGTACAGTGAAACAGCCACTGTTCGAATCGATGATGACGACGACGAAGATGATGAAGGCGACGTTGAATTTCCTGTCTACAATGATAAAACTCACGTCAAGACACGGCCGCAGCATAACCAGCACATTATGCGGCAAAAAAGAAAGCTGCTGTTGAAGCTCTTAGTGAGTGACGGTTTCCATCAAACGCCTCTGAGCGCGTCATTGCAACTCGAGAGGTGTGGAATTTGTGTTCTACCACAACACAAGCGGACGACTGGAACGAGCATCGAGCAGCAAGCTTAGAAAGCTTGACAATGTTGTGCTGTGTGGAATTTTGGCTCGTCCTATTTTATGTGGTATTTTGTATCTGGTGAGGTGTTTTTGTCGTTTTGCAAATCCAATCTCGGGTAGGCTGCGGTAGACACTGTTTGCTTTCGAATCATCGAGAGAGTAGAACATTGTTTGTCCGTAAAGTCCACAACAACAGCACACCAGCGGAAAATGCGTGCAGTCCATCATGTAAGAGGTACTTTTGGCGTTGACGTCGATCTACTGATTCCCCTCTGACCTACGACTGATCTATCTAAAGGGGTCGTATCTAATTAGTACACTGGCAGCTGACTTTCAGTAGTAGAAGTAGTAGTAGTAGTAGTAGTAGTAACATCTGCAGATAGAGGCTCGCCTGGAGATGAGTGTCGAAAGGCGATTTCCTGCTTTGACGCTTCGGTGAAAGCAGTGAAGCAGGCTCACATGGAGCGGTACGAGGACAAAAGGGTACACAGACGCCCACCTACCCACCCACCCACACAATGGTTGGAGCTCGATGTAAGCAACGATTGAGCACCACGAGACATCACGCCCGAGTGCTTTATCGATGCTAGACGCCGGAAAACAGTGTCTGACGCATAAGCGACATGCATGTGAAGGGCGACGGGCAACGACCTCACTCATCACTACCATCACACATCTCAACAGAGACAACAGCAGTGAGTCTGCAACGTAGACGACACTGCAGGCTCTTACATAGCAAATGCCTATATGTAAATACGATAACGCCGACGATCGCGAACCGACCGGTAGCAGCCGTCTCCTCCTCCGAGACGCCTAGACAGCGTTCTTGTTCATAGAACAGACTCGGAGCTTCTTCCTTTAATCTCAGTGTCACCGATAATGTTGTTGTTGTTGTGGTTGTCTGTTTGTTGTTGTCGTTGTTGTTATTGTTGTTGTTGTTGTTGTGGTTATTTTTGCTGATACTGTTGTTATTGTCGTCGTTATTATATTCCTTGTTGATACTGTTGCCGATGTTACTTATCCTGTTATTGTTGTTGTTGTTGTTGTTGTTGACCATCTAACCTATCCGACAAGATACTGCCTTAGTTAAGCCGCCTCCGTCACATTTATACGCTGTTAGACTGTTGAGGTTTAGCTTCTCCGTGCAACAGGCGGCGGTGGTGGCGGCTGCGGCGACGTGGTGGAGAAATCTCATAAAAGTCTCGGCCACCTTTTCTTGTTGTTGTCGGCAGCTACTACGGGCGTGTTGACTATTTGCGATGTGCTGACTCTCTCTCTCTGCGATTTGCCCTGGCTGTCTGGCTGGCTGGCTAGCGAGCGAGCAAGGTAGGTCGAGCGGCGTCAACGGTCCGGGCCCGACCCGCCTTCAGGCTATGTATGCGGGGCGGTGTAATTTATTTACAGCCTGTGTTGCAACTGGCGACTACGTGTGTGAGTACGGTTACCTCAACTACTTCAGCTACTACTACTTACTACTACTACTACGAGTACTACTACTACTGCTACGCAGGCGGCAGCCCTGGGTTCTCAGCCAGCATCGTGGTGATACTCCATACTGGTACTATAGACTTCTGATGACTGCTGCTAATGACAACGGCAACAACAACAACAACTACTACAGCAACCACAGCCAACGACACACTAGTGTGTCTGTCTCCTGCTTGAACTCCGCCTCTCATTTCTTCGCACTCTGTTACCGCCTGGACGCCTACCTAGACGTACACATAGACTAGGTAGGCGCGTGCCTACTACGCTAGTGCCGTTTCGGCCGGTACACCGACTTACCTGCGTGTAAGTTGCGCCCAAATGCCGATGTCCGAACATGGACGAAACGAAACAGATGCGTGCTGCTGCTGCTGTATCTCCTCTGTTAGTCATTAGTCGTTTCCTACAGTACGTGTTGGCGTACGTAGGTTCGGGTAAGTGGAGGGTGGTGATTGCAGACGTTGCAAGAATCACCATTCGATTAGTTCTGATCCGAGCCACCATTCGAGTAGTTCTGATCCGGTCAACCGTCCGCAACCACCCGTCTGTCATGAGTGATAGTAATGATGATGATGATGACGGTGACCTCACCGAGGTTAATGCGTTGCACAAAGCGACTTCAGCCAATTTTCATGAATACGCACACCGGCGAAGGCGGTGGCAAGGGCGGCAATGACGACGACGACGACAACCACAACAACAACAACAACAACAACAAGCTACGGTTGCTCTGACTTTTGATACTACTAATGCAGCTAATATGATTACCGCCTCTACGTTCACAAATAGAGCAACAACTTGTTTTTTAGGGGGCGTCCAAAAAGGGCAGCGTGGGACTTGATGCTTTCGTTGGTAGCATACTATCCGCAACACAAAAATAAAGAAACAATAATAATTAACCAACAACAGTAGGAGCAGCAGCGAAACAACCACATTAACAGCAAACCATCGAGAACAATAACAACAGCAACAGCAGCAACAGCAGCAGCAACAACAAAAACAACAACAAACAGACAACCACAACAACAATGACAACAACAACAAAAACAACAAATAGACAACAACAGCAACATTAGACAACATCAAAAACTACTACAACTACTTTGATGATGATGCCTAGTCAACAAGCCCAACATTGCGCATGTTGGCACATGGTCGCGAATCGCTCGCGAATGTTGAAAGCAATGAGACTAGGCACACACCGCATACCACCGGCGTGTCTGTCTACACCTGTATGAATGAAGTGCTGATGGAACTGCTGGTGATGATGTCGTCGTGTTGATGACTTGTTGAACACTGATTACGCTGCCAGCGCAGACTCGAGAGCTCGAGTATCGAGGTGACGACAGCCCGCTGGCTGTTACAGGTCTGGTCTGGTCGCAGGTCGCCATTACCTCACCAACCATCATCCGCAATGATCCAACCACTTCTACGCCTGCTATGTCTCGTGTATGCCTCGCTGGCTGGTTAGTTGGCTAACTAAACACTCAAAAAACAGGAACTGTCGGCCATCGTAATAATAGGTTAACCAGCGTCGATAATACGAAGCAAAAATATGATAAAACGCGACACACAGTATAAAGTCCTCACCTCATCGTCATTATTATTATTATTGTTATTATTATCATCTAATTACAATTGGAAACAATTATTATTATCATCATTATCGTCATCATCATCATGCGATATTACGAATAGCGTGCTGCATTGCCGCCTCGAATCAAGGGTGGGGGTTGCTGATGTTGACGCTGGCCGGCGCCGCCGCCATCATCATCTTCATCACCATCCCTAACGCCGGTGATTTCTCCCTCAGCTTTACCTCACCTTCAACGAGACGAGCACCATTCTCATTTCTTATGCCCGCCGCCATCGCGGTAATTTTGTTCTAAAGCAGGAAGTGAACCACTGCTGGTGCTGCTGCTGCCGCCCTAGCGTAGGAAGCGGCCTAGACGCTAGACTTCAGTCGCGTTACTATGACTGAAGCTACTTTGGTGGGCGATGATGACTACTGTTGAGTGTCGTCTCTGCCGTCGAGCAGAAGTCAATGTTGCGATTCTTCTTGATGGTTTTCATATAGTTTCTTCTTCTTCTTCTTCTTCTTCTTTTTTCTGTTTCTTATTATTTCTCCTATTCCTCCTTGTTGTCGCCTTTGTACTCGTGTTTCAACTGCACCCGCATAAGGCGCTCACTCGAGAAGCTAGCGGATGTGTAATCGAATCGATTTGTTGTTGTTGTTGCTGCTGCTGTTGTTGTTGTTGCTGTTGTTGTTGTTGTTGTTGTTGTTGTTGTTCTTGCTGCTGCCTTGCTTCTGGTGTCTTTATTGTTGTGTTCTTGTCTGCCGATCCGATCATCGCGCGTCGATAAAGTCATCTTCGTCACTCACGGCACCTATTGTGAACCCTTTGCTCGCCCTTAACTCGTCTGTTGTACCTGCCTGAATAGCACTATTGGCTCACAGACATATCGTTCTAGCTTGTTGTTGTAGTTGCCAATGTTGTTGTTGTTGTTTTTGCTAATGTTGTTGCTGTTTTTGCCAATGTTGTTGCTGTTTTTGCCAATGTTGTTGCTGTTTTTGCCAATGTTGTTGCTGTTTTTGCCAATGTTGTTGCTGTTTTTACCAATGTTGTCGTTGTTGCCAACGTTGTTGTTGTTGTTGTTGCTGTTTTTGAAAAATGTTATTGTCGTCGTCATCATCTTTGGCAGCAGCAGCAGCATTATCATCATCAGCAGCAGCAGCAGCGTTATCGTCATAGACAGAGGGTAGCTCCGGTCAATGGCGACGTTCTACGAGCGATGTCGAAATGTCAATATTGTTCTTTCTACTTGAGTTCAACGTTCTTCCAACGCTGTTACCGATACCTCTGGCTGTGCTGGTGCTGCTACTGCTGGCGTGATTGTAATGGCTGCGCACGTCGAACGGCACCGATGATAGCTATGATCTAGTATAGCCATCTTCATGCGTCTTCATATGGTGGTAGCAGAGTGGCAGAAGTATGGTGTCAGCTATGGTGGCACTTTCTTTCCGCTGATTTTGTTGTCATTGTCGTCGGGCTTGTTGTTGCTGTAATTTTTTTGGCTACGGAAAATGTTGTTGTTGTTGTTGCTGTTTTTGTACCGTTTTGGCACTGATACTGTTAACATTGTTGTTGTTACTTTATAGTTGGTGCTGTTTTTTTGGACGTTGGTGATATACATGTCACCAGCGTTACGTTATTAGTGTCCTCATTCATATTGTTGCTCGTGTGACACTGATGGTTGTCAAGAAAAAGGTTCGATTTGACGCACGAATCAAACGCAAATTGCCGGAGGCCGAGATTGTGAAGGGAGAATTCCTTACGTTTTCGAAAGGCAACAACTATTGTCGGCTAAGCGCCCTTTGGTGCTGGGTCATACTTGGGAGCCAGCCGACTGGGAGTACCTCGCACAATGGACGGCCATCATATTCAATCATAAATATGATTTTCTTATTTGTATTGCACAAAGTATATTTGGTTTGCACGTTATATATATATATATATATATATATATATATATATATATATATATGTATATAGGGGATCTATTTATGCGTTTATTATTTTTCATTTTAATCAATTGTGAGGTATGAACATTGGCACATTATTATTGTCCATCTGCCATCACTACCTTTCCAATGAAACCTATGGAAAAGTGGCTTTCTTCTTACAGACAGCCAAACTCAGCATCTGCTGCCCTCAAAAACTGCGCTTGTCGTGTGTGATTCCTTTTATGCGTCTCGCGGGACCGTTCAAAACCTTATGAGCGCACGCTGACGAAACAGAAAAAGGTACGGAGCAATCGCTCTTAAACAGCTTTGTTTTTTTTGTCGTGCCGGTGCGCATGCATCGGAATGAACTAATATAATGCCCACCAAACGTAAGAGCAGAGCTTAAACTCAGTCGCCACTAAAGGACCACTGTGTTCCCAGGAATATGGCACGCTCTATTGCTGATCTAAGGTCTGCAATGGTTTGTCGTGCAGACTTCGCCTGGTTTTGTATGCGTATGCGTCAAGCATATGCTGGCTTACAAGTTCTCTTAGAGCGCCGCTGTTAAGCAGTCCGGACAGTCTCTTTGGCTAAGGCCGCTGCCCTTTTGTGTTGCAGTGTAATGTTTGCCAGATTTGTAATTCGGTGGCGAGCTTTGTCGCCTCCTATGTTTGCATAGTATAAGTCTATATGATTGACGTGGCACGGACATGCTGCCACGTGTGCAAAGGCTTGACAATCGAAAAGCAACGACGCCATCAATAACAACAACAAATGGACCTATGAGCTATGAAGCCCTAATGGTAATTGCATCCATGGGCGGTTGCCTACTGGCGAGGCAAGGGCGGACCACTATCAGTGAAACAAACCCACCTCTTCAGTGTTTGATGAATGCAGTTTCACTGGTTGTTTTGGTTGGCGATTATTGCTTTCGACTATGTGGCTGTTGTTGTTGTTGTTGCTGTTATTGTTGTTGCTGTTGTTTGTTGTTGTTGTTGTTGTTACTGTCGACGACGTTTGGTTGTTGGCCATGTTGTTTCTCCGGCTTCGTCTTCCTTGTAAGTTTTCGGGTAAAGGACAACGACAACCACCTCTACCACCGACAGTAACTGCTGCCTATCGTAACAACTTGTCGCGTCGCGGAGAGCAGATCCCTGTTGGTCGAAAAAGAGAACCAGCGACCAACTGGCTTTCGGCAATGCACGAAGCGCATACTTTTTAACCTGCTCGCTACTCAGTAATAGTTGGCGACTCACGACTTAGGTTCATGTTCTGTCTCATCTCTCCTTATCGTCTCTACTTTTCAGTTTCCGTTTTTATTCTCTAGTGATATCACGTTGATTTCACCGGCACAAACACACACAATTGTGCGTGCGCCTGGTGGTGGGGTTATTGTCTTTCTTCCCATTCAGTCGACCTTGCACTCTCTTTCGTCTTCAGCTGGTACGGGGGGGGGGGGGCAATTGCAGTATTTCTAGTTATCAATGTTAATTTGCATGCTGTCATCCATTACGTTGTTTTTATGCTTTCTACTCTTCATATTTTCTAAGGCTAGTTCGGTTGTGGTTGTTGCTGTTGCCGCCCATATCGCAATACGTTGTTAGCGTTTTTTAAAATTTTCGGTGCTGTTGTCGTTGCTGCGCCTAGCGTCATTGTGATTGTTGTTGTTGTCATTATTGTTGTTGTTGTTGTTGTTGTTGTTGTTGTTGTTGTTGTTGTTGTTGCTGTTGTTGTTGTTGTCGTCGTCGTCGTCCTTGCATAAGCGTTGCTGTTACTATTCTTGCCGTTGTAGTTGTAGTTGTTGTTGCTATTGTAGTTGCCTATACTATCCTGGTAGTTCTAATGTGAATGTGAAAAAAATTAAATATAACAATAAAAACGATGATGAATGTTCGTCGTGTGTCGCGTGCAGGTGGCGTCGGCTGGGGGCAGCTCAACCTCGGTGACATCGGTGGCAGCAGCGGCAGCATCGCCGGCTTCGCCATCGGTCGGCCGCGACATCCATCTTCACTGCGAGAACTGCATCAACGTGACGACGTGCAACGACTCGACGTGCCCCATCGTGCCCTGCGACTGCGGACACAAGCTGCACGAGTGCAAGCTTGATGAGCACGCTCTCATCTGCCGCGACGCCGACTTCAAAGTGAGTCCCTCTAAGTCCTAAGTATTACTACTATAAGGCAAATCCTTCCTCGGGCTAACTCTCAGCCAATATTCAACGCTTACGGAACCGCTCTCGCGTTGGTTTATAAGACGAACCCCAATAGATACAATTGTGCAACGGTGGGGATCGAACCCGTGCTGCACCCATGTGTCTTCTCCGGTCGCAAAGTGCACGCCAATGCACCCCCACGCCACCGGGCTCGACAGTTATTACTACTACTACTACTTCTATTATTGATATTGCTTGCCATCCATTTACTGTAGTTAGTATCGTTATCGTTATTACTATGATTATAAATGGCATTTGAAGTGTCATTACAGAGCGTCGAACGAACTAAACGTATGGCTGAGATGGCTGCGACCAAAGGTGTTTGGGGAGGATGTCACGTATGAAAAGTTAAATTCGTCTCGTCCATGAGAATCGTTCATACAATATCGGTTGAGCTGTTTTTGATTGGTGCGGGACGTCATCGATCTGCCGCATAGTCACATCTTCTCCTATCTGTTCTTTCGTTTTCGCCGCGCTCTGAACGAGCAGTTGTGCACCACAAAAAAAGATATATGTATAGGCTGCTTCGTTTGCAATTCCGGCTTTTCAGCAGTATCTGCCTGACATGGATGGGAACACCCTAGAAAAAGTTTACTCCCGTTACATTTAAATGGAGAACTGTCAGCCGACTTCGATAGGGATGCACAACGGATGGTGATAGTGAGTTGAAAGTATGCAAAGATTAACAAGCTTATTATCAGCATTTTTTGGTAGAAGGGCTAGTTGCAGATATGTCGGCAATATACCTACAGGGTTGGGTGGCCGACAAAAGTGTTGAGGTTTATACAGTATTTGAATAGCATTTAAAAAGTAAAGGGAATGTATTTGCGTTGTTGCTGAGAGTAAGGATTTCGTGCGGTAGTCCAAGGGGGTTCTGGCTGAAAGGTTTGTTCGATTTCCGTTGCTGGACCGGCTTCGCGCCATACGAAAAATAGTCATGCAAGGCAATGTGGCTAAGAATTTTTCTCACACCTCCAAATGACAAGATAGTAGTCCCGAGGTGTGTTCGGAGGTAACCATACCTTGACGAATTATTTTGTATAACTGTGAGGGCCTTAGGGGGGCAATGAATCTAATGCCGTATGTTTTTTTTAGAATTGACATCTTCCTCTTGGTGGAGGGGAACTTTCCAGCGGGAGGAACTGCATGTTGATAAGATGCAAGGGCTTCACCAGTTAGCCATCATGTCTGTTGAAAGAACATGCAGATCAGTAGAAGGACCTTCTGTCTATCTACGTACCTTTTTTCATCTATGCGATGTATTAGAAAATATGAACACTGACAGGCTCTTTTAATGTCGTGTCGTATCTACCTTCGAATTTCTGCAGAAGTTAAGTAAAGGGGAATTATCCTGCAAGTTTTGCGTGTGCTAACGCCCGTAATGATTTCTTCTACTACTGTCATAGTGGCAGAAGTACCATAGACGTATTGTTTCGTAATCCTGATAGTATTGAGACTAAGAGCTTTGAAATTGTGGGGTTCACTGCATATATCTACAGTACGAGCTGTTGGATACATTCCTGCTCTATGGCGGGAATAGCAGAACCGTTCACAGACTCGTCAGCTCTATTTAGCCACTCTTTTAGTCGATATGGAGAGTGTTGTAGTTGGAAGTCTGTTGTCGCTCTCTCGAAAAGGTTATGCAGAGAGCAGTCAAGTGAAGAAGGTTTATGCCCGGCCGTGGTTCAAACGGGTCTGTTACCTCCGACGGCAGAGAACTGCTCGGCTTGCTGATGCTAGCAAAGGCCAGAGCAGACCACAACTTTAAACAAAGCGAAGGCAGGACTGTACCTCTGGCAGGAAGTCCTACATAGGGCTTTGCCGTGAATTTGAGGTCGAGCATGCTAGGCGAGAGAAGGCACGACTGCTCGAATAAGCAGAATGTGAACCTCATGCCTATGTAAACCGATCTTGTAAGGGAGAACGGCACTCACTGAGTTTCGAGCAGGTGGATGCTCGTAGCATTACGCCACCCGGTACCACTCGGTTGGTTGTCCGGCACTACAACGAAGATATCTGCACTTCCTCCCTCGGTGGAACGGCGGGACAACAACTAAAGATTTCTAATATTAACATGAATCATCTTGTTTATACTCCATTATATTGTGAAACAGATATGATCATCTTCTGAACCTGCTTCCGTCCATCCGTAACGAGAATCGATCTCTCTCAGGGGAACGAAGTAGGGAGATAGCGTACGGAGTAGCACCGAGACAGATGAATACAGACGGACTGTTCCGCTTGTTTGCACGCTCTTTGCTTTCCTTTCATTACGGGTGATGGTGATGGATCAACACCTCTTCTCGTATTGTGCCTTCTGCCTCAGAGGAAACAACCTCCTCCTACGTTCAATGCTCTCTTTCTCTCTGCTTTTGCTTGCCTCTGTTTGCCTCGACAGACGAACGTATACACCAGCAAAGCCTTACAACATGCAAACGCACACACAGTCACACATATGCATATGCACACATCCCCATTAATGCAGCTGCATACGTGAACACAAACACAGACTTGCTCACGTTCGGGTGTGGGCGTTTACGGTAGACACACATATAAAGAGTGCGTGTTCTTTTCCTCCCACCCATGTGAGTGCGTCTACTACCCCAACTCACATGCCAGCATAACAGCAGCAGTTTTCCTCTAGTGCTTTCTTATTCGGAGCGACAGCAAGATAGCTGTAGGTTGTTTCTTGCCCATCTACCTGTTCCATTTATGCCTCTTTATCTTCGTCTCCTCCCTCCTATCTCTCGTTCAATTTGCCCACCTCAGTCAGTATGTCAGCGTTCGTAATGTTTCTTTATCTTGTTCGTTTGTCCTCTACGGTGGACGTGGGTGAAGGGGGTATTGGGGGGAGGGGGTGGGGTCGATGCTGAGTTTCGGTCGCAGTCGTCGATGTCACCATCGCTATCGTCCTCGATGACGTCCTTACTTCTAGGTTCTTTGTGAGTCACAATGAATTCAACGAACGAAACGCTTCCGCGTTTGCTACGAGGTACTGTTCTGTGCTCTTCTGTTGCTCTTTGCATTACTTGCGCCAGCACTCTCTGGAGGGACGAAGGGAAGAATGAAAAGGACGAGAGAAGGGAGGAACAACGAGTTGGAGTTGAGTTGAGCTCGGCCGGGCGGGGGGAATCGGGGCTAGAATGAGACAAAGTCAGCTTCTGAATTCTGCTTGGCTTGATCGCGTGCGCAGAATCGGCTGATTTTAGGCGACTGAGCAGAGCTGGCTCAGCTGCCTGTTACAAACGGGAACAGACCGTGGTGTTTCTCCAACGACCACAATCTCCGACCTACCTGTGTGTTGTGCATACTGGCTACCGGCGCCTGACACCAGTGAGACAACGACGACGATGACGACAACGAGCCGTAACTCTTGCTATACTTCTCGACTAACTCCCTTCTCCCCAGGGATCAGTCGACGATTGTACCGACACCGCCGACGCATTCGCGGCTGCTCGGTTTGCCCACGAAAACTTCCCGGGTTTCCCAATTCCCTTGCTGCGCTGCTGTGAAGCCGAGTTGGGCCAGGCCTAACACGAGAGGATATACATAGTCTCCGATCAGGACAAACCGAATCGTGACTAATCGTGACTGGCTGGTTGCTCGATGTTCGGATAGGTCGTTTGATGACGTAGATATGACGACGCGTTTCGTGCGTGCCGATCACGACGTTCACGGGTAGCTCTGCGTGCCCAAGCAAGGCGTCAAAGTAAAATGCCCAAATTCGCGTATGTCGAAGTATCGCGCGCACGAATGGTCATGTTCAAGTATCGCGCGCTGTGAAAAAAGTGTCGTGCTTAAGGAACGTATGCACACCAGATGGTCACATCTACACTTGCGTATCTAGTGGGTGGTCACTTTTTCGTAAAACGACGCACAACAACTAAATCCTTAGTGTCCTTGCATCAAATTTGTGATAATATATATATATATATATAAGCTACTTCATTCTAGTTGCAGACAATTATCGCAAGTTTGAATGCCTCAAAGTAAGAATATGAACGACGAAGGCTTGCTGACAGTATATTGTGCGATGACAAATGGCTAAATATCATATACGTGCACTGCAACAAAAATTATATATATGCAGGATAGATAAAGGATAGATATATCTAAATTTTAGGAGCACACATACGAGTAAACGTATACAGTCAGCTCCAGGCGATAATGTACTATCAGTGGGCAACTTTCCATATATATATAAATATATATTTATATATATATATATATATTTATATATATGTTTATCTGTTGCGTCCATTACAAGTGTTTCTTGGCGGTACGCTGCAGCTGCCACAACGTCTCGACCGTGATCGTGGGCGTTTACCAAGCTCTAATTTTAGGTACTTCCATTATGCACTAATGGCACAGGCACAGTGTGAAGAAGATGAATGACAGCAATGAGCCGTGATGGGGTACACCAGCCAGCCTGCCTCGGGTTTAAAGGAGTACTCCACCCAGTTCCTCCGCCGCTCTTCCGTGTGCCTCCCTGTGCGTGGCGCTTCTCCTCCTCGTCGACGCCAAAGTGTTGCGGCACAGAACAGCGCGTCGCTTGCTCTCTTATACTCTGGCACGCACTTTTCGTTATCGTCGCCTCTGCCGCTGCTGCTGCCGCAATGTTATTGTTACAGTTGACGTATCGTGTTATGAGTTTTCTTAAAGCTTTATCATCATCATCATCACGGCTGGCTCATACGGTTGTCACGTTTGCTGCCCTATATCTCGTTCATGCTCTCTCTCTCTCGCTCTCTCTCTCTCTCGATCCCTCGCGCATACTTGTCTTCTGTCACGCCTTGTATTCAAGTCAATGATCTGAGCCAGCGAGACTGCAGAGAGAGAGAGAGCGGATAGAGCGAGCGAGATATGCAGAAGCGGGCATCTAGTTGACAATCGGTTAACAATTGTTTGCCACCGCCAGTCACTGTCGTCTTATTCTTTCTGCGCCGATAGCGACCCAACGACGTTGCTTTGTGTTGCCGGATATCGCTGGATTCAACCAACAGCTCGCCCCGTCTCGTGCCCAGCCGGGTGGGCTAGTGCGCAGATGGCCGCTTGGTGTATAGATGGCACTTATGGTATATAGTATTGTATGGGCCCCGCCCTGCCACGTGACACATGACAATTCCTGCTGCTGCTGTTGCTTGGTCGATTATCGCATGGCAGGGCTGGCTACCTATGCACGTACTTCGGACGAAGTCAATCATGATGATAATAGTTTGTTGTTGCTGTATAGTTGTTGTTGCTGTGTAGTTATTGTTGCTGTGTTGTAGTTGTTGTTGCTGCGTTGTTGTTGTTGACCATGGTTATGACGACGACAGAGAGAAAGTTCCCGAGAGAAGCCATTAGGGTATCGCCGGTAGGACAAAGCTCACAGAGCTTATATCGCAGACGTGCGTAAACCAACGCAAACAAAAAACACAAGCACACACTCGTATATGGCGAGGCTTATAACGCCCTGCTGCTTCTGCTGGTTGTCTGGGCGTTGTCGTCGTAACTGTTCTTTTCAGCTTTCACTTTGTCTCTTCCCTTCCTGACAGTCCTGAGTTTACTGCGCAGATTTGTACGTGCAATTATATTCAATGTCTTTATGATGTGTCAGAAGGCTACCCCAGCACTGTCAACGGAAGCACGCTATGCTAGGCCAACGCATAATTGTTGTCTCTCGTGCGTCCTCTATTCCTGGCTGCATTAACTAGGTTTAACACGTCTACCAACTGATCCCTTTGCAGATCCGCAGATGTCCCCTAATGCTCCTACGGCTTTTTGTGTCTCCTTTGTTTACAGGTCGTCTATTTGCTGTCTACGTGACGGATTTTAGAGATCTGTGCGTTTCGATCTAACGTTTTTATTTGGTTGTCTACCGTCTCGGTTCCATCGAAGCGCGTGAAGGCCTTTCTGTCTACAGTCTAATTATCACGCGCCTGCCTTAGACGCCGTTCTTGACTCCACCTTGTAGGGCCTGTTTTCCGGTCCACGTGACCTAGACAATCTTATCTGAGCTGCCCGTTACATCGAAATGCACACCGTTTCTTGGCCGTTTTTCTACTTGTCTGTCTCTTTACCAAGCAGTCTCCTGAGCTATTGGGTCCTTAGTCCTCCGCTTTCCCGGCTCTGATTAAATCCCCCCCAGGGGTGTGCCCACCATTAGAGCTACCCACCGTTTCCTGGCTGCCAGATGTTAGGCTTTTTTTCATTCACGTTAAGGGAGCTGTAGGAGTAGTTACTGTTTGTCGCGTTGTACCAATTTTTTCACAGTTTTTGTTGCATTTGCCGTTGTTTATGTGTCGATGTTATTTCATCAGATTTATCTGGCAGAGATTTATTTCTAAAGCAAGAGGTTTTTTGCATGCTACACCACTTACTCCTAATGCACGTTACGATGCAATATACCATGAGGAATTAGGGCGTCCTGTTATTAGCGCGTGTACAGCGGGCTTTAATACAGTGTCCAGGCTAGGTGCAGATACAGATATACATACATGGCGTGATTGGTGCTAATTCCAATGATATAAAATTTACGATTGTGTTTTTAGCATATTTTATTACATGTTTATTTGCTTGTATGTATATATATATATATATATATATATATATATATATATAAGAGGTATCAATTGTTATTCTTATGCACATATAACAATATGCTAAATAATACAATCATATTATTATATAAATATAAACGGTTGCGATTGTTTACCTCTCTAAGTTCTTCTCAACGATGAACAACTTCGAACAGACAGTAGATTCTACTGATTGCTGAGATCTGGGCTTAATAATAAACGGAGGGAAGTTAGTCCGCTAACCACGTTGCCATTGGCGTTGCTGATGTTGACGACAGGTTTCCCATGACTCCGAATTCGCGAAGTCGTGTTGGGAATGCAGGCAATAGCTTTTCGTCCTCCATTGTGGTCTGGCGGTGCTATGAAAGAGCGATGATTTGGGAGCCCGAGATGAATATGCGGCTTGAGAAGTCCACTGCCCGAATACCCGATGGATGTTTGGTGACTAGGGGCGCCTCCGTTATTTCTGTATGTACACACGTATAAGGAGTACTGTATTTTGAGATGAGCCCACATGGAATTATATTCTGTAACGACTGCTTTTTGCTTTATGCAAACGAATGTCTGACAAAGTAAGATGAGGTCTATCGCATTATCAAAATTTGAGTAAAAAGTGCACCGTTTTTCATATGGGAGGCATAGGCAATGCCTGATGCACATGCGTTACTGGCAGGTTGCCGTAACTTAGGTGAAACTTACAAACCCACTTAATCCGTGTTTCTCCCCACCCCTCAAGCTCTGAATTGGGTTACATTCCTGACCTAACTAGTTAGTAAATGCATTAAAAAGATATTAGTACAGTTAGTTGAATTGGGGAAGACGGTCATCCTTTCGAAACAGTCGTTAAAGAGGAATTGAGAGAACCGTAATTTGTATTAAATCATCTTTCCGCCCAGCGGATTGGTATGGCAACAGCTCCATGCAGAATACAATGCCCAAAGTAATCACATTGTTAGATCGAGGATATTTGCTGGCCGACGTTTTTTCTCGATGTCCGGCTGAAATGGTTTCATCACACAAACGTGGATAGCGCTTCCAGATGTTAGCTAACCGAATGTGTCATATGTCATTATTCTCTTCTACGAGTTCTTGCCGCTGCAAAATCCAGCGATTCGTGGGGAATTTCAACAATGTTCTATTCCTGGCACATTCTTTATGACATTTGCTTTATTGATCTAATACTGCTACTACTACGGCCACTACTACTATTACGAACTAATCAACTAATGATTTTTACGGCAAAAGGTTATAAGCGCAATTTCAGGAAGAGCAATATTTCTCTAGAAGCAACTTTAGATCCATCGTTCTTCGTCTTCTATCGGTTGTTTGCAAGATATGATTTGTGCCCAAAAATATATGTATATATAAACCCTGTATACCGAGCGTCTGATCTTATATAGTACCGCGGTCAGCAGAATGACCACTGGGCCGTTAGCTGGATCAGCTCGACCTACCTAGTCAACTGGAAATACTCGCGGAGTTCTTCGGGGGCGCGGCACTTATCAGCCAAACATCTAACAGCACTTCATGGCATTTCTTTGTCCGTGGCAGCCAGTAAAGTATGCAATCGAATGAGTACTGCTTACGATCAGCGAGGAGATGATAAACAGACCCTAGCAGCCGTTTTGCAGTACCGTTACAGCAATAGTCATTTTTAACACTGCAATAGCTCGATGAGACGGAATTAGAGAAGAGATGGCTGGCGGTTCTGGCACACGAATTGCGGGTTTGATTTTAACACAACCCACTTCACGATACATGTTAAGATTTGCAGATTGGGGTTAAAGCTATGATGAATACATGAATCAAAATAGATCAAACTGTGGCAGATATGTGAAAAAAGAAGACAGATTTGGCATACCGGCGTGGGTTTTTGTTATTGGTGGAGGTGGTGGTGTTGTTGTTGTTTTTCTGCTAATCACCTCGAGAGGAAAAGAGAGAGAGAGCTAGGTAAAGATTGCGAATAGGGAAAAGGAAGCCCAGTGTTTTTATTGCCGCCGAGCGACTTGCAGAGGATGTATTTATATAGCTCATTGGCTGAATGTCTTCTGCTTCCATCGAGGTCTGCGATACCAACTTTCTATCGTGGATTGTGTGTGCGAATTTAGCGAAAACCACGCCAATGATTTGAACGGAGAATTGCTTGGACGTCGGTCGCCCGCTATTCAATTCAACGTAGCACTGATTGTGTGCATTCTGCCGACTTTGTATTTGGAGTTGACAGTGGCCGGCCGTAATAAAGCCATTAACGATAACGGCGCCGTTTGCTAATTTGTTCTAGTGCGGCTCACGTTTTCAATTAGTATTGGCGCCAGTCGGCCATGAAGTCGTTTGTGCCACTCAAGAGAGGTGGGTTCGAAACGGATAGCTTGTCGCTTATCGCCGCGCCGATTTGTGGGACCATTTGGCAACTTTGAAGTCTCGCCCAACCACGTGCGTTCGGAAGGCGAAATTTACCATGAAATGAGTGGAACGTCTCGGATGTGTCCGTTTCCTGACGTGATTGGCTGCCGGCCTGCTATTGTTTGGCACACGAAGTTCATTGTCGTAGGTCGTCGCTGCCCTTAGTAGATACAATTAGGAATAATTTGAGTGCAAGTAATACGCTTTTCCTTAAGCGCCTTATCGAGTTTATTAACTAATTTATTGTTGTTGTTGTTGTTGTTGGCTGTATGTATCTGTGTGATCGTGTGAGTGTTGCAGGTAAGAGAGGCGCTGGTGGGTCGGACCAACGATTCCCGGTGGATGCAGAAATCTACTGGCCACTGTCGCTCGCGTGTGGTCGCCCCTGCATCGGCCATCGGCAATTTCGACGCGCGTGTATCCTCGTCGTCGTCATCGTCGCGGCCGCCGTCGCGCTCTTTGGCTAACAGCATGGCGTCACCTTCGCATCTAGACGCGAGTTCTGCTTCCCAGTGTGCCTCTAACCAGGAGTTTCTTCCTACCTCAACTCCTCCGACTTCTCCTCTAGACTCAACCTCTCCTTCTCACTCTAACACTAACTCGACTCCCTGTGCGGGCAAACGCTTTCTGCTCGACGATGCCGAGATGAACGTGCTAGAGACGCTAGCGAAAGAGAACCCCGACCTGTTGACGCACGGCGTCAACCTCGACATCGAGGAGACGATCACGGGTTCGCCCGAAGACGACACCCCGCCCGGCGTGCACGACTCCGACCTGATGTCTCCATCGAGTGAGCGCGTCAGCGGGCTCGGCTCCGCGCGCAACTCCATTCCGAGTGTCGAGATCTTTCCGGCAGACTCGGCGGAGGGCCGGCGGAGGACGGACAGCCTCGTCGAGTTGGGCGAGAACATCGTGGCAGAAGCGGTCCAGCTGGCCAAGACGTCAGTCGAAGGCATGCTTCTGCGTATGCGCGAAGAGAAGCTCGCCCAGCAAGCTAAACTCGCAGCAAATGCACGTAGCAGTCAAAACGTAGCAGCCTCAGTAGCACCTCTAGCCAGCAGCGGAAACGGTGGCGCCAGCAGCGCCACCGCCGCCGCCACCGCCAACAATAGCTCAACAATGAGCTCTCTTAACAAAGCCGAGGAACAAAAGCAAACGCTCGAGATGCTCGACTCGATGATGAAGGCCCCGAAGCCGGCGGCTCGAGCGTCGCTGACCGTCGACGAGGTGGACAGCCTCTCGGAGGAGCCGGAAAACAACGAGCCGGATTCGGAGCAGATGCTTGACGACGCCTCACTCTCGCTTCACGCTCATGAGGAACCCGAAACAGTCAGCGAGGAGTCCTCGTCCTGTCTCGAGCCTGTGCGCGTGCCGAGCTCGAAGAGTCCGACGCTCGAGGACATCCCTGACCTTCCGGATGATCAGGAGAAGAGGGGAGCCAAGCTCAAAAGCAAGGAGCGCCAAGTCATCGAGGAGGTTGACGAAAACGATGACGAAGAACATGGCGATGATGATGACGACGACGACAGCCAGACCTCCGATACGGAATCACACTCGCCATCTCCCGTAGATAATTACGTAAGTGCCTCCTACTTGCCGGTATTGCTGTGGCTTTATGCCACAGCAACGACAACAACGACGACGACGACGACAACAGCAAAAACAACGACAACAACAACATATACGACCGGCATTGTGTAGGCTGTGATTACTAGGAAAAGGCTGTGGTGTCTGGCTGGGCGCGCTCTTCCCTCGTACCAACGAAAGAGCAATGCTCTGCTGATTAATATGGCAGTTCCTCCCGCCTCCCCCCTTCACGAGACTGAACATAGCTAGGTCGAATTCGTCCCAAAGAACAAAGCAGTGTGAGCCTGCGATAATGTACACGAAAAAATATTCGAATTGATTGCGGCGGCTCAACACCTAGCTCAACTCCTCGGCGACAGGGTCGCCGTGTGATCGATGCGATAGAGAGAGGTGGATGTGCGTGGAGGGGGGGCGACTTTCCAGCGCAAACAAGATGAACAAAAGGCAGAAATTGTAGATGGCGACGGGAACTCACTTAGTCAGATGGCTGCTGCTGCCGCTGCTGCTGTGGTCGTCGGAACGCACCCTTCCATAAATACGTTCTTCGGCTCGTCGTATCGCAGACGCTAGACAGCTCGTAAATTTCACGATCTTGCCTATCACGGCGATGGCCGGCTGTATACATATATATATATAAAACGGCCTCCGACCAGTGTTTGTCGGTTAATATCGTTTCTGGGTGGTTTGTTGCTTGCCTGTCTGGAGGATGATCTCACCTCACTCATAATTGTCTTTATGGTTACAAGGTCTTTATGGCTTTCAGCTCATATAACAGCATCCCTTCTAGCATGTTTGCTGCGAAAGCTGCGAGCTCTTCTGTCTGAAATCTAAGTACATTTTTATTTGGCCTAGCCTTTGGCTTCTGTCTTAAAGCCAGCCATCATCTTCTTCTTCTTCAATTTGTCCTTCTCGTTTTTTTCTTACGAGGCTAGTGTAGCTCCTTTATAGTTGCTAAATGTGAATGTTAATGGTTGCTGTTTAGACCACCCAAATGAGAGAGAGCAGTATTTCAGCATTTCGTGAGCTGCATTTCTTGCGTATGTATTTGGACGTGGTGCGTCTCTATGACGGTGCTTCAACATACAATCACAGTTTCGGCGGTGAATGAGTAACAAATATCGTTGCATGTGACTTTGATGCTTGAATGCGCATGCACTGCTGCGCTGTTAACAATCTAACAAGACGAAAGGACACATTTGCTATTATTGTCCTTCTGTTTTTGGACAAAATGGTGATTTTTAGCAAGTATTTTACGTTTTTCTCACCGAGATTTACTATCGAAGCTACTATTTCTGGGTGACTGTGCTTACAGCGCCGCAGTACGACCGTTGTTCGAAAGGTTAAGAAGGTCGAAACGACTTCAGCCGTTATCAAAGAATCCTCAATGAAGACCTCTGGTACCCAGGAACAACCGCAGCCGATCGCCACCTCCTCTAGCAACGTAAGTCATGCGTTTTCTACACAAGTAACAATAATAAAAATAATAGTTATTATTATTATTATTGCTATCGTCTTGTTGGTATTGTCATCACCACTGTAAATTCCATACTTTGTGCATGACGAATAAACCCTTTTACATTGAAATCTACATTCTATAAATTTCAGTTTATAATATATATATATATATATGTGTGTGATGGTGTTGTGCTCTCCTTGGGATGGCGTTTTCCGAAATACCATCCATGACTCACAGATTTGCAGCATAATCTGTGTTTCTCAACACACAGTAAACCGAACCGACGGAAAGTTAATGCAGCGAGTTATATACATATATATATATATAAAACTGGTATACAATATACCTGTCAGTATCATCTATCTCGGAGCCTGTACAAATGATGCCCGTTTGTTCAGGACGCAGGACTGCAAGACTGCGTTTCTCCGTCGGCTACTGCGCCATCCATCCGCATGAACCGCAAAAATGCGTTTGGCCCTAAACGATTGACTTTCCTACAGAACTCTGACGTAGATAGGCACAGCGCTATATAGAACGCTGCTGCGGCTACGCCTACGGCTATAGCTCGGAGAAGAAAGAATGGCACAGTAAACCTGAACCGTCCTGTGTCCCGGGCTCGTACTGTTTCGTGCCTTTCCAGCAACGAAGGAACTTTTTCAATATGCGAACGAATCGATGAGTGACGACAATGACGCCGACATTTTGTTTTTGTTTCTATTGTCGTTGTTTTTGTTGTTGCTGTTGTTGTTAATATTGCTGCTGTTGTTGTTACGACTATCGTTACTGTTGCCGCTGTTGTTGCTTGACATGCGTTCGCGTATTCAAGGACGTATCGATGCGTCCTGGCTATGCAACGTACACAAAAAAGCTGCGGCTACTGCTGCTGCTGTTGTCACCATCAGCTAAGCTAACATTATTTGAAAAGGGAGTCGTCACGGTGGGTGGATCGCGGGCGAACCGTTTGTCTGTCTGGGTGGATTTTAACAGTGAATAGATCATTATGACGTATATTTTTTCAGTCGCCATTCATACGTGCAGTGCGTTCATGCATTATTGTCTTCTTCGGAGTCGTCGTCGTCGTCGTTTTTGTTGTTGTTGTTGTTGTTGTTGTTGTTGTTATCGTTGTTGTTGTCGTCGTCGTTGCCGTGTTTTGTTGCTATTACTATTACTATTGTTGTTGTCTGTTGTCGTCCTCGAAATGCGACAGCGAAGCGAGACAGGCAGGCGGGTAACCGATTGTGGCCCGGCCACATACACGCCATGTGCTGGCTTCGTTTCTCTGCGTCGTCGTCGTCGTCGGGACCAAATTCGTGGTATTCGTGGAATGTCCATTGTGCGTGAGTTGAGCGTTGTTGACGTTCTTCTTGCCCGTTGCCTTCTTGCTCTGGTCGGACGACCGGGAACCAAAACTGTCGACTTCGATGAACTTGAATGACAGAATGTCGATCGCGTCGAAGCGTCGTTCGCCGCGGCTTCGATCAGTGTCGCCGATCTGTTGGGGCCTTTTGGGCTCGACGAACAGCGACACCAGACCTACTCGGGTGCGTGAGATCATCACTTAGACGCCCGTCCATTTCGTGGCCATGACCTGGCAACGAGGAGCAGCGATGAAGGCCTTCACCCTCATTGTCTTCATTGTGTCATTCACACTCGGAACGATCGTGCTCGAACGAGTACTATTCGAACGCGCTAGCTGAGGAGGTGATGTCGGTGATACTCGAATAACTACAACAACAACTTGTACTACTACTACTACAGCTCCGGCTGATATAGTTAGTGTCGTTTGACTTTGTTCGGTCTCCATGTTCAGTCTCATGCTGCTGATGATGATGATGATAATAAGGCTGTGACGAGGACGACGGTAACATGGTAACGATTCTTCATCTTCCGCCCACCGGCGAGTTCACTCTCCTCTCTCTCTCTCTTTCTCTTGTTAACGTTATCTGGCTTTTCCTTTGTTTGCGTTCTATTCCTTATTCCTACGCTGTTCTCTTGTAGATCCTCTACTAGATTCGTACCTACCCAACTCCAAATTCCTTTTACGCTTGGTTCCACATCGCCCCGTGCGTACGTGGAAAGATAGCGAAAAATTAAGCTCAGTTCACGATCTACATACAGTGTACCCACGTTTGGGCTGGGGCTCTGGATCTACATCCAGTCTACCCAAACCTTGGAGGTTTGGGCTGGGGGGGGGGGGGGGGGGCAGTGGGGCACATGGGACACCTCCAGCGCCCCACTATCGACAATGACGAGGGACTTTTGCAAGGCCAAACAGGCCACTCCGCCGCGTACCGCCGCTCCTGTTTGCCGTAGTCGAATCGCGCCAAATTGAAATGGGCCATACGACACGTTGGCTGCTGAATTCAGAACTGTTCACCCAAACTGTGCTGTTTGCTCGGCGTCGCCAAGTTTGCACTTGCTCCTACTCACAGGTTGGAATAGGTCGCCGTAAAAATTTGGCCTTTCGACTCGCTTCGAACTTCATTCACTTCGGCCGGGGCGTGGACGGAACGCTAAGGATTTTTCGAGCTGCACAATCGGAATATATATATATATATATTTATATATATACATATATATATATATATATATATATATATATATATATATATATATATATATATATATATGCATATATATATATGCAATTGGTCGAAATACTTAACTCACTTAAGCTTCATTCGAGCAATAGAATGAGAATAGAAAAGGGCGGCGACCATGGCCATTAAATTTCTAAGGCAAGATTACGAGCGATCGTCGTAGTCGTTACAAGCCATCTGTCAAGCAGCGTATGACTTACGCCATTTGCCGTTGAACTCAATCGGCGCTATTGAAAAACCGAGCATGTATATATATATATATATATATTGCGGATATCTAAAAGCAGACGGAATAAATATTACACCACTTACAACTAGGCGTATTTTGTCAACCTACATAGGATTTAGTTAAGTAGAATCTACTCAACTGACCGAGTTCTGGGAAATATGCATCTTTTTATCAGTTTTAGTTTAATTTGCTATGCTTTTTTTGTGATATCGGAATTGACGACGAATATGTTTGCTTGTTCCATCTTATAAATTCTTTATATTTTGTTTTCAATAAAAGCAAGTCTTATCACATTTCCTTGAATCCACTATAAATACGCAAATATGTTTTGTTTTATTGACCAAATATATATATGTATATATATATACATATATATATATATATATATATATATATATATATATATTGCATGGGCTGTTAAGAGCAGTGCTTTTCAATTTTTTTCCTAAGCTTTTAGGGAACTTCCTTGCTGTATGCTGTGCGTGCTTTTTGTGTTTGCTGTGATGACTATGTATGTCCCAAATGTGTATGCGTTTGCTTGTTTTTGTGTGTACGATTTTTGCCTTGCCTGTGCTGCTTGCATCGATGTTCCAGTTGCAGGCCAACAGCCCCGACGAAAATCGCCAGAATGGAGGGAAAAAGGCCAAAATGTTTGGACCTGAAGATTCGGTGATGACCGCAAACGACCTACGAATGGACGTCGACTACCAGACTCGTCATATTAGTGACCAGTTCAATGGCGAATGGAACGTTTCCCTTTCCAAATTGGTATGAAAGCTTTCCTTCATTGGTTGTGTATACCCCCCCCCCCCCCCCAAACGAGCATGTGTGCACTTCAGTTAGCTTACTATAGGCTTCCCGGCTTTCTACATCGTTCCTTGTCGATTTGTAGATGAGGTAAAAAAAAAAATGTAAACCAACAATGATGACCTACCTTAGTAAATGCCTGATATTTCACTTCGTTACATACACGTGGTCATATGGCAGATACGGAACAGTTCCTTGAACGCTTCTGGGACTTGAGTGAATTATATACATTGCCCACTTTTATCGCGCTTATCGGGATTGAACCTTCGACCTATGGCGCCAGAGTATCCGCGCCACTTTGCTCCACCGGAATGACGTTTCACCACAATAGACAATTATTAGTTAGTACATGTATATACATATGTATGCATATGCTGAGTCTGAGCAGACATTTGTGCATCTATCTGCTAACGGAGGTTCTTCTTCACCTCTTGCTAACGAATTGAGCCCGTCCAATATTGACCGCCAATTTGTAAATTTTGATTTTTCCTAAAACTACAACCACACTTTTCTTACACGCGGTTCTGGATAGTAGGCCCTCTCCTAATGTCCTCCTATCTAATACATTGCGTTTCCCTGCTGGGATGATGTTAGGCATGAAAAATTCGCGTAACGTTTGAGTGTGTGCATTGTTACGTTTGTTTTTGCTTTGGTTCTGTTCCGCCTCGTGTCTGTGTGTGCGTTCTTGCTGTGATCGATGCATCTATCTGTGTTTGCATGTATGAATCGCATAACGACGCACTTTCTCATCATGGTCGCGCCTGGCCCTGCCATAACCCTACCGGATGCTGTCCTGGATACGCCCGATTCTCGATCGACATCACCGATTGATTCAACATTCTCGGTGGGCTAACTATGAACTTCGGAAACGTGCGCCACGATACGCTTCTTAAAATAAAACCAACACAAACCGCGCTGTTTGTCTGTGGTGTACCCTCCTCTCGCTTCTGCAGAAGGACAGCTATATCACGATTGCGGAGAACGGATTGGGTCGCGACGGGCCGAACGTGCCAACCATTACTGGAGTCTCACTTTCGTCTCTGGTATGCACCCGACGGCATAGAGGAGTCTGTCTTAGGAGCTTCTTGTCAAATTATCAGAAAAAAAAAGACAGAGTATTTCGCTAAACTGTTGGTTCTGCTGAAGCTGTTACTTGGTTGTCATTAGATAGAGCTGGCTTTGCGGCACAACCTGTAGACACATTGAAACATAATTGCATATCTGTCTGCATACTCATATTTGCATACTCATACATGCACATGCGAAAAGTGCTATCTAATCTACAGTGAACGTTGTTGACGGTGGTGCAATCTGTTCGTGATGCAACGATGACACACACAATTCGTAGAGGACGTCGTCATACATAATCTCACGTGACTCCATTCCGCATAAGGGTCGTTTGCATCTGCGCAGCAATGGGCGGCATAACTCATGTTTCCTTTGTTTCCACTCACCATCAGCCAGTCGCTTGACAGACGTACACAATAATATATACATGCACATCCCGCCTACGGCTCGCTCAGCTCACCCGCGAGCCACGTGGCAACTGCCGCGCCATCAGCGGAGTAACGTCACTATGCTTCAAGCTGGGGGCCTAGAGTCAGCGGCCAAGTCAGCTGCCACATGGTGTGTTGGGAGACTCCCTAAATATCTCAATGTGTCCGGCCCTCTCTGCATTGAAGATATGCCTCACGGTAATTTCAAGCCCGCAGGCGGCGGAGGATGGTCTAGACTTAAAAAAATAGGAACAAAACACCTCCTAAGAAAATTATCTTAATTCTAGGGTAGCGGCTAGTTCGTCCGTGCGCATGGTTGTCATCTACTGGGGGCGTGATAGATAGGTTGTTGATAGAATTTTCTTTAAGAGTTGCTCGTTGAGAGTAATAGATGATAAAGCATACCACCGCTGAGGTGAAGCATCGGCCACACTGCTGCTGCCACAATGACTGTTGGGAAAGAAAACTCTCGATGACTCAACATGTCCGGACCTCGAACCTGCCTCATTGAAGATATGCTTCACGACGATAGTTCTCATAGCCCGTAGGGGATGGAGACTAGTCTAGAATTCTATTGACAACCTCCTCCAAAAAAAAGTTTAATGATTCATTCTAGGCGTAACCGTTGTCGAGCGTATGTAGTAGAAGTCGTCCAACTATTTGCGATTGCAAGCGAAATCGACATCGAGGCGAGTTGATCGCGTAGTAGCAACGGTGTAGGCTTGTGTAATCGTTGCCAGGCGCTGCGCGAATGATCACACAACAGCTGAGACGGAAGCTACAGTGGCGGCGTTCAGTTGATCAACAACGTTGATAGACGGCAGACCAAATTGAGAAATGAATTGATCGGTGATTATAGATAGGTGATTTTACCGTAGGTGTGACCGGCCGGCCGTGGGTCCGTCGAGACCACTCTGGGCCACGGTCGTTCCCGTCGTCCACCTCGTATTCGTTTCTTCGTCATTCTCTCATCTCGTCGTCGTAGTAGACGACAACGTCTTCTGATCCCGTGCCGTGCATTATGGCAGTGGATAGGCGGTGCTGTCCATGCCCTACTATTGCCAGGCCGCTGGCTGGACCTCATGTGACCGCCGCGACTCGCAATTGTTTACACACTCATTCGGTCGCACCGCGAGCGTCGCCAGCTGATTCGCTTGACGTTGGCCTTCCGTTACCTTAACTGTGCTGCCTTTTCCCTCCTCTCTATATGTATCTCGATCAGTCTCCTCTCTCTCTCTCTCTCTCTCGATCTCTTCCTACCTATCCATTGCTCTCTCTATATCTCTTTTTCTCTCGCTTCCCGTCTCTCCTGTATGTCATTCTATCGATATATCTACCACTCCATCCCGCTCTTTCTGAGTGTGTTTCTCTCTCTTTCTCTATTCCTATCTCTCTGTCTCCCCCTTTTCAGTCATCTTGTATATCTTAGCTGCGCTAGCCGTGTTTTGTCGCTATACCGTATATCGTACGTACGACCTTGCTGCTTTGGTCGACAGCCGTTGGCCGCGGCACTGGCGCAAGTGTGACACCATGACGCAGTTGACAAGCGTTCTCTGTTTGTCTGGGTGTCAAGATGTGTGGGTTTGTCTATCTGTATGTCTGTCAGTCTGTCTGTCTGTGGGTCGGTCTGTCTAAGTGACTGCCCTGTTGTTGCTCTCGAAAGAGCTGCTTGCCACTCATCTCTTGCTGTAACTTGTGTGCGAGAGTGCAAGATGCGGAGAAGCTAATTGTGCGCAGAGTGCGCGGAAGCAGTGCGCGGCCGGCCAACTTGTCCGCTCTTTGCTTGTTGACACAATTGGACAAGCGCTCCACAATGAAAAGAGAAGGTCGAGTGGCCGCGAGGACATGCGGTTACGCGCCATAAGGCTGACCAGACTGGGTACGGAACGGTAACAGCCCTAGCGACGACGGCGCGCCAGCCGCAGCAGTAGAAGCGACAGCATCAGCAAGAGTTAGCTGAGTTTTGAGAAGATGAAAAGCCATCTTGCGTCTCGTTCTTTTCTTGAGCAGCTAATTAACGAAGCGATAATTCGACGAGCAGAAACGTTAAACGATCACAAAGGATTTCATTGAGGATCCGACAACGACGACGACAGCAAAACCTACAACAACAACAACAACAACCACAACAATAACAACAACAATGACGCCGGCCCCGGGGCCGAGTGTGAGGCGTATTGTTACGGAGAGCCCTGCTTCCTTTACTCAAGGTCATGGACGCCAATGTCAGAGTGATCCCATCTCGTGATTTGGTGAACGTCTACCCATCCGTACATACGCGGCTCTAGTGTGATGATGATGATGATGATGAATAACGGATATCGAAAGTGGTCGCGGTCGAAGATTCTACTGAGGGCGTTGAACGGCGCTGTCTAAGCCAACTGATAGTCGAGTTTTAGTCAAGTTTACTTGTAAGTGCCCACTTAATAGTGGGTGTCGTTCGTACGCGGTCAGCTCGACCCAATAGAGGCGCAAGCATGCAACGGCGACAAACAAATCAAACGACGGAGAGAGGACAAATAACATTTGTCGATTACAGTTCCCACTCTTCCTCCAGCCTGCTGACCACGCGTGGCTTGCGCATGTTAGTTGTAACCCCAGTTTGACCTTGAATATGACCTTCCGACGGCCGTGCAACTTCGTGCAGTTCCGTAAGCCATTGCGAAATGCACCACCAGTGAGCCACCGCGTACGATTCGACGGTTATATGTAAGCGGCAGTCGGTGGGCGTTTCGTGGATCCACACGTCCGACGCAAGTAGATACTAGGTACAAAGCAATGTAAGTTATGTAAAGGCATTCCATCCGCAGCTGCAATAACGCAGTGAGAGTACGCGGTAACGAGAGTTACATAACATTAGCATCGCTTCTGAATCGTCACGCCCATACCGATAGGAGATACATCGATATTCAATGCAAAGTTTGCCGTTCCATTTGTGCTATGTCGTCACTCACACGCGTCGTTTACTGATCTTTCCTCCGCGACAGTAAACTGCCAGAATGACTCTAGTTCGGTATTGATCGCTGATGGGCAGGTGATGATACTATAGTATGTGCACCTGTTGCGGCGCGTTTTCAAGTTTGATCTCGGAGGCTGCATATGACTTACGTGGGACGTCATTTTACCACTAATTACGAGTCAGCCGGGCAAAGTTACCGACGCCGAGTCTCCCATGGTTTCTCCCCCGATTACTGCATCAAAACGAGGATGCTTTTTACGCTACTGTACCTCGTCGATTGGTTGTGGAGGTCTTTGCCGTCTTCGCACCGTCGACGCACTGACGAAGATCGCCGCTGTACAAGACGACCCAACGGTGATGCCACCGACTCCGTGTACAACGAACCCGAACACAGTAGTAGCACATTGGAAACTGGTGAGCTTAGGGCCATTCCGCTAAGGGTCGCCGGCGATCATCAAATCATATCATGCCATACAGACAAGCTTCTTCTCCAGGCCGCCGCACCATCTGATTGCAGTCACCACCTTAGCACGTCGAACGAACCACAACCACAACGGCCACCTTGTGCATCCGCCACAGTGGGCGTTTGTAGCGGTATGCCCGATACGAACATGGTGGTGGTGCCTTTGTTACACTGCCCACCGTCAACATGTTTAACTAACGAGGAATACCGAAACAACGCTGCTGATAGCTGCGATGTTGCTAACACTGTTTGTCGGCCCCCGTCCTTACAACCCCTGGATCCGCCGGTGACGTCATCCTCCGTCGCGCAGAAACAGAGCTACGTGCAGAATGCAATAGGCAGCGCCAGCCTGAACGGCCTGAATGGAGAAGCGACGTCCCTGCCAGTCGAGCGAACTCTTCGTTCTCGTGAAAATATTCCCTCCATCAGTATTGAGCGTCTTGTGAGTTCTGTGTTTGACTATCTTGCGTTGTTTAGTTTTTTCTACCTTTCGACTGCAAATTAAAAATGGTTTAATGTCCGAGTTTTGCCATTATTGTTATTATTATTGTTGTTGTTGTTGTTGTTACGCGTGCATATTATTTCCTACCATGATGTTACGTAGTAGAATCTAGGCGAAGATCGACTGCTCTTCACAAATTCGCTTACTTTCTTTTGCCTCATACTATGCATGTCTGTCTCAGAAACAATATCTTGGATGACTGTGATTGTCAGTACTGCACGTAACGCCTATACAAATTTGAGATCAAGATCCTGCTCTAACTAAATCTTATTTTTGTTTTAAGTGCACTAGTTGCTACCTGTTTGCGTGTATTTCTGTGTGTGTGCGTGTATTTCTGTGTGTGTGCGTGTGTGTTCTGTTATGGCGTCTGCGCGTATTGCAATACCTTTCAACCCGCATACAACACCTGCATACAAACCGTATGTACTTGAAATAACGTCGTGTATGATGGATATGGTTGTTTTATTCCCCCCCCTGCGTCTCTCATGTGTGTCCACTGCTGGGCTTCGTGCTGCATTCATTCCCTCCCCCCCCCCCCCTCCGTGCATGTTCGTCGTTCGCGGCTACGTATGTGCCAACGTGCGTCGTGCTTCGTCGTGCATTCATCGCCTCCTACAGAAAAACGCGTACAACAACAGCCTGACTCAGGCGAAAGAGCATGAAGGAGGAGTTGAAGGCCCAGAAGGGTCGCCAGCTAGCAAGGCTAAAAGAACGTCTTGTCCTGACGATCTTGTCCCTGTTAACATCAGTGCCTTGGTGAGTTTGCATGCATTCGCAACAATATATCAAGCAACTATATATATATATATATACACACACACAGCGTTTCGTACGAATGAACCAATCCGACGATGACCAAGCCCTATCACGACGCGACGAGATGTTGCGTACTCCTTTTAGCAATGATTAACGACGGTATAGTATATATAGAAAGAAACAACCTTCTTTTATATTTATTCATTGTAATTAATCACCGACGGTGGGAACATGACAATTGGGTCCCTGCGAACGTGTGCACGTTTACGAAGGGTCCAATGTAGAGTAGTATATATATATATATATATATATATATAAGTAGGCAGATACTACGGCTATGAATATTTTGAATAGTATATACCGTTTAGTCAGATTAACCTACTACGCCATCATGTATAATCAATATAATGAACGCGACGATATGTTGCATACTCGTTTCAGGAATGATTAACGATGGTGTATATATATATATATATATATATATATATAGATGTTAGTAGGCAGATACTACGGCTTTGAATATTTTGAATAGTATATACCGTTTAGTCCGATCTACCTACTACGTCAATATGTATAGCAATAACCACTTGAGGTTAAATACTGAGTGAAACACGGCATATACATGTGCATATTACATGTGTGTAAATAAATATGCACGCATAGGTTGAAACACGTATATACTATATTATGTTTGCAACTTGGACTGCAACTAAACAGTGTGTGTGTTAATCTGATCGACGCGCTAGCAGCACAAATGTGTATGCGTGTAAACTTCGAACATCGGCGCAAGTCTCGCAGCTATGGAAATCTGCTACAATTACCCCGAATAATAATTACTTTTAGTGCTACTACTACTATTACTAGTACGTGATAACCTTTTGCAAGGGTCAAGGAGGCTGCTGATCGGTAGTACTAGCGCACGCTTCGCGAGTCTACAGTCTACAACAGGCGTATCTACACTACGGTCAGGCAGGCTCCATTGGTGGTGATGGTTAAGTTAACTCGTGGTAAAGTAGGTTAACATGGTACTGATTAGTGGTAGTAGTGGGAGTAGGTTGGTTCTTGCTGTGCTGATCTGTACGCACCCACTGCCCAAAGCAGCTCCGACCCGACGACGATCACGATGACGACGAAAACGACGACTAGCGAAGTAAAGATCCGATGGCGACGAACAAAATGATGATGACGACGTATTTTCTCTATTCGCCATGTGCGCCTCGAACAGCGAACTCGCTATTTGACGTTGGCGACCAGCGGCCAGTGGCATTCGACAAGTGGCGGCAAAAGCGGTGGCAACGGTGCCGAAAGCACGCCGCGGACACCCGTTCGGAGAGCGTTCTCGGGCCCATCGAGAATTCGTCACCTTGTAAGTTGTTAGCCCGCCGGTCGTTGTTCGGCTGCTCTGTTCCGACAACAGACAGCAGATGCTGTCGGAAGGAGAGACAGAGATACCAGGGGCGGTCATGGGTGAAGGTCAACCGATTCGGCATGCACGAAGGTCAGGGAGTTGGTGAAGATCAAGGTCCAAACGTGAGGCGCGCGCACATGGGCGACAGTTTAAGTTAGTCTGCTGCTGCTGCTGCAGCGGCAGCGGCGGCGGCTGTTTCAACTGTTCCACTGCAGAAGTTGGCAAAACATATGCAGAAATGCAGCGACACGTTGCCCGTTGCCTTGATTTATGTTCCATCGTTTGTCCGTTCACGTACGTGTGGGTATGTGTGTGTATGAGAAAGTCCGTACGTTCAAGGCGTGTAGGTGAGAGCTAACGATCAGCAATGTGTGTTTATTTGTCCGTTTTCTTGTGGTGTCTTGTCGACCTGTCATCCGCCGACTGTTAGAGGAGAGCATGTCACAGCGTATCATCATTCACGGGCGTCTTAGGCGATTTAACGGTCGTTAGCGTTTAGCTATTGACTGTTCACTACAATGACCTTGCCGATTAGGCAGACAGTTTTCCAACATTTAGCAACGCCAGTACTAGTGCTATTTGGTGGTAGGTATCATTATCACAATTATCGTTCTGTAGCACGGCGTGTACCGACGCACGCGTATGGAAATGGGATGTCCCGTGTGTCCCGTCACAGCCATGTGGCTACTGTATCCTGTACCGACCGAATTGTGTTTGTCACTTTTGGCTTAGTCTGTTTTCGCCACCACTTACGATCGGTGTGTGGTCATACTGCCAGCGTCTGCTAGCGCATGGCTATAAATTGTTGTGTTCTAGCGATCAAGCATCCAGTACATTTTACCTGGAAAGCATGATCTGATAATTGTTGGTGACGAGACCAGCTTGACATTTCCTGGTATTCTCGTCGTTTGTCGATTTGGCCGATTTATCGGTGATGCTAGTAATGTTTAGACAACATAATTTCTGATGCATCTATAGGCAAACGTGCATCGAGGTTATTCGTACAAATGGATACTTAGACGCTAGACACAGGTCTGAACATAGCGGATATTGTAAATCTACAAATCTGAATCTGATAATCCGGATTTTTAAGAAAGTTTGCAGATAAACCGTGGTTTGGTACCGCCGACATTGTATTGAACTTTAGTCCTCTTTAGCTAATATTATCTTTACGAGAAGGTTTCTGATCCAAGCATGAACAATACCTTCCCGTAAAAGAAGAGGTTCGTACTTCAATATGTAGAGTTGCAAAGAGTGAGATAATTAATAGATATAGTTATATAAGACGTTACGAGCTAAACAAGCACCATAGTGTTGTGCGCAGAGACTGTCCGAAAGCTGCGATACCGAATTGCCACAATATCCACGAAGGACAAGGTTACAATCCTCTCAGCATTGCTCCCAAGGAGAGAGTCGATCAAAGAAATTCAGGCAGGGCAAATCCAACATCAATGCTCTGTTGACTGTTTTTTTTCGATCAGCAAAATGTCAATATCATGCTAGTAATGTTTAGACATTACTAGCATGATATTGACGTTTTGTTGTCATGTATAAGTGGCTAAAACCGACATAGAAGATGCAAGAAATCATCTTCCACGAATGTTTGCTGCGTGAGGAATTTTAAATATACAGAACCTATTCAATGTTTCTTGGTTGTACAAGATATAATCCAATGGTTTATTGATACTTCTGGCCATTATAAACAAACATTTTAGACACAACTTTTATTTCGGCTGTATGCACACCTTATGTCTTACGTAATATCTTATGTGTATACATATAACTATTTGTGTATACACATTTGTAAGTTATATAGCAGTACGTAGTGGTTTACACGTTCGTACACTTGCGTACGTAGTTGTTCAACATAATTGTAGTTTAATTTTCATTTTAAATGATTATACATTGTCTATTTAAATAATTACTTATTTCTCGAAGAGAGTATTTAATATTGATGTAGTAATAATAACAAATGTATAAATATAATACCTCAATTAAGTTTAGATATGGATGCCTTGGATGAATTTAGATAAAATTATTAAAAACATTAGTTATCATTTGACAATTATGTATTCTTTTTATAATAGTAGTTTATCTCATAATATTTTAATGTTGCAAAAGGTACCTAGTAACATGTATAATTCCAGTAAGAATTGATACATTCAAGATATATAATACATTTTAAGATTACTAGATTAAATATTACTAAATGTAATTTTAAAACGCCAATTTAGTGTTATTATTTTAAGTGAACATTTCGCTAAAGATTTTATAATATATCGCAAGTTAGGCACACGTAGCGACATATGCGACGGATATATACTTCGTAGAAGGAGTATTAACAGCGCTAGCGACGGTAGCCGTTGTAATAGTGAGAGAATGGTGCAACGGGTCGACACGCATTGTCATGGATGATCAGAAGATTCGGAGGCGGGTTTGGGAAAGCAGGAACTTACCCCTGCGACATAGACCGCTGCTCCACGTCAAAAGCGAGTTCAAAGCTCAATGGATCAGCATCGAGGACAGTGTGCCACCTTCGGTGGGCGATTTTAAGGCGGGCGACCTGGTGGCGCTGCGCAAATGCTTTCTTAACTCCGTGCGCCCCAGGACATTTCTTTGTCATGAACACTGCAGCAGAGAAAGAAACGTGTTTTTCTACTGCGAATTAAACAAAACAAGGATATATATGTATATATATATATATATATATATATATATATATATATATATATATATATATATATATATATATATATGCTCTTTTATTTTCATCCTATATTTTTATACTTCTGTTCGTTTACGTGAACAGTGAGAAATGTGTCGCAAGTTGTTGCGACAAGTGGCTGTATCTTTCGCTCGAAGAGTATCTTTCAAAAACAGAAGCACGGCAGTCAACTCTAATGTTACTCAATGAGCACTACAAGCGGAACCTAAACACACAGTGCTCCGTTTGGTTGAAGGAGTTTGCTGGGTAGGTGAGACGAAGGATGGGGCCATGAAAAAGTCGCATTTTCGATACAGCTGGTGTTGTTGTGCAACAGGGCACGTTGTTCTGAAGGTTGGACAGGGTGTGTTGTTGTGAAAGTCTAGTGTCGATACATGTGTACGTAACGTTTTTGGTTGATGTTCACGCGGTCACATGTGTGTTCTTGTCATCACGGCAGTCACCATGTACATGTTTATATCGATGTCTATATATATGTTTATATATGTGTTTTGTGGTTTGCACTTGCTAACAGCGCAGTGGCTAATATCGTAGTTGTACTATTGTCGATCCTGTCTGGTGCTGGTAAGCCTACGTAATAGGTAGCGATAAACGGGTAAAGAGTTGCTGTCTTGGCGTGATCGTTCACTGCCATCCACGTATGTATAGCTGTATAAAACGGGCCAACTAACAGAAGAAGATTTAGAATGAAAATAATCATAATAACATATATATATATATATATATATATATATATATATATATATATAAACACACACAATAACAAAACGCTCGATCGCTCATGCGATATGTGCATGTGCGTTTATTACACGGTTTCGTCTGTGCCGCTCTCTCTTAATTAACTTTGATTTTTCTTTTCCTGCCGTTCTTTCTTTGCCTGTCTCTCTCTCTCTCTCTCTCTCGGGCTCTGTGTCGTTTACAGCGTGAGAGCTTGACCAGGCAGACGAGTATTCACGCTGCCCGGGAAGCTTCTCCGGTGGAGGACGTTAAACTGAGCGTCGACAAGAAAAAATTGCAGAGCCAGTTCAGCGTCGGATCAGCCGAGGTCGACGGCAAATGCCGACGATGCCAGACAACCGTATATCCGGCCGAACGCATACGTGCCGAAAAGTCGCAATACCACAAGAAGTGCTTCACCTGCAAGGAGTGCAAGAAGTCGCTCAGGTGCATCTCGTAGTTTTATTGACACCTACAACAGTAGCAGCAGCAGTTGTCGTGGGGTTGCTGGCGTTTATATATATATATATATATATATATATATAATTGTTACACGCGACGTTATATATATATATATATATATATATATATATGGAGTTATATTTCCCATGTACACGTTTCCAGGAGATAGCTGTAGCTCCACTTATACTCTTAATAAAATAATAGATATCCACATATTATGGGTAGATTGACATTGCTATGCGTGTAGTCTTTAGCTTAGCCCATCTTAACCTCAAGCTTGTTAAAAAAACCACGTATATTTACAACACGTATGTAGATGCTGCAGGTAATCCCTATGCCTTATTGTGTCCTCTACCGTGACTTTTCTCCGCTTTAAACTTTCAGTATAAAAGGAACACCTATCTACTCGACAATGTGTGTCATAGTATTCACTACGCTGCTAGTTAAATATTTTTTTGCATTTGCGTTATATGTGTGTAGCCGTGTAGTCGATAACAGTGATTACGTGCTACCCGTGTTAGTAAACGAAGCGGAAGAGAAAGTGAGATCAAGAATTGTACGCTGTGTTCGAATATTGCGTTTGACTAGAAGGGATTGAGGGAAGGGTGTAGGACCTATTAGCGTTGATAAGTTATAATTGCGTTTATAGTTATGGATCGGTAAATTTACGACAGAAATGTAATGCTCTATCATCCCTCTCTGTTTTTTTGTCGTGTTTCTTTGAATGAACGCCGTTTCGACTTCGAATTTTAGCGCCGAGTCGTACCACTCGCACGAGAGCGAACTTTATTGCGCAAACCACTTTAAGCAGCTGTTTCAACCAAAGGCCAACTTTGACCCGGACCTCGTCACACCGAGTAAGTGCAACATATGTCCACTATTCTCTATCTATCTGCTACAGTGGTTAGAACCTGCGTTTTTGGAGTCTTTGGTTGCCTTCAGTGCCAATGACGACGAGATGCCATCAGTAACAATAATAACAATATACGTTTATTATTATTATTATTAATATTATTATTATTTGCATACAATATCTTTGTTACTATTATTATCTGAATGATTACCACATTAGTCGTATCGCGATTGCCGTCCTCACCATTATGTGGCCATTATTGTCACCTGCAGTGCCGACAGCGATAAACCAATAAGCTGACCAAAACGAACGGCCAAACCAACCACAAACGAAACATCGGTTCGGTTGTCCGGCGTCGTGTAACAACTTTTCTGCCATAAGCGAGCTGTACGAGCGGAACGCGAAATAATCGCGACGGCACGGCGGTGACCTCTTACGCCGCCAAAATAATCATTCGCTGCCGTAATGACTAAATCGCTGCGCGTACGCGACGACGCCAGCCTGTGCTTCCTAATATTAGATGTATATACAGACACACGCCCACAACACACCCACATACGTCGAAGTTCCGGATTAGGTTTAGCAGCGATGACGACGACGACGGCGAGGACGACAGCGCCGTTGATGACATGCCACGTTTGCATTTTAGTTAAGGTCCACCAAGGCTCGGACCAAAGCCCAGGTCGCCAGAGAGTGCTGTGATTTTGGTTCGTAGGGTCTAGAGTAGCAATGCATGCACCATTTGTTGGATTGTATTCGTTCTTGTCGAACGGTCCGCTCAGGTCCGCCGTGGTCGTGTCATGCCAGCCACGAATTACCTCGAGAATACAAAGCCATAATAGTAATAACAATAATAGTCATAATAATAAAAAATACACATCAATGTCGGCACATTTTGATGGCTTTTAGAATAGTGTATGCGCGTGTGAACCAGGTAGAATTGTCGCCAGAAGCGATCTTTGGAAGTAATGGAGGAGTTAAACAAACAGAGGCGGCCTTTGGCTGGGAAGGGGTTAGTATAATAACCGTTAATATCGATTGAACGTTTTATCTCTCTCACCCTCTCTCTCTCTCGATAGAGAGAGAGCGAGAGCGAGAGAGAGAGAGCGAGAGAGAGAGAGAGCCTACAGTAGATAAGAGTTCACATTAACAGACAAGTCTATGTTCATGTATACTTTACCGGCTGAGCAATGGGTCTGTCGAGGTGGGGCCATGATGATCAATGCCGCTATTCAGCGGAGTGTCTTGGACGCGCTTGGGTCATTTGAAATCGATGTAATGGCAAATTTCGTTCTAACTCGAGGATCCATATTGCTGTGTTCTAACGCTACCGAGCATGTACGTTTGTCTGTGTGCTGTGATCCTTGACCCTCTTCTGAATGCCTTACCTTCCTCCTGCTTCTCCTCCTTGCCGACAATGCAGACGATCGCCAGGAGGTGTCTCCTGGATGCCCAACCCTGCACGAAGACGGTAAGATTTTCCCAAACAATACTGACTATGAATTATCCAAAACCTGCGAACGGCCTAACATCTGATTCAACGTACCTGGATTGGCGCCGTACTCTCTCATGATGAATCATACCGCTGAGCGTTAGCGGCTATGCTGTATGTTGGAGAAAGCCTGTATACCTCAACGTGACCGCTTATGCTGCCGCCTAAAGCGTCTTTTACATAAAAGGGTGGTTTTATATGTCCGTTATATAAATATAATTAACACATTTGTTAGTGTGGTTAGGAGGAAATGTCCGGCCTGTCGGTGTAAGGCGTCACATGCGCCTTTAGCCGTGGCGCTATTACTGTTTTGTTTGTGCGATACCATAAATGAGTTTTTCGGTATACATCTACACTGAGTCGCTAGGTGGCTCACTAGAACTATTCGACAAAATATCTCGCTAGCTGATTTGCTGCAGCTAGTATGTGCACGAAATAGTAATACTATCGCATCGTTATTGACGTTGGTTCCTGTCCGGTATAGTGGCTCGGTGTGAGCACCATCTTGTTTCTGTCATAAAAAGCGATGTCCTCACTAAGTCGAAATGTAATGCGTATGTAAAACGCGTCTAAAACTGTACCGCTGTATCAGATTTAGACGCTAGTAAGCCTCGCCAATGCTGTTTCAATTCGCTGTTTTTCACGAGGAATCAATTGTAGCACTGCTTCCAAATTTATAACGACGCCTTGCCCATCCTTGTTTTTCTTGAGATTAAGGTTCTTTATTCTTGGAAGGATTTGTACGTTGCATAGCTCAGTATCCCTGGCAAAGGACTCGTATAGATTTCGATGAGTGATCTCATCGGAGGAGCTCATATCTACAAGATGGGTAAAGCGACATCTTGCTAACAGCTAATGAACTCACTCGTACACATCATGCGATTGCATTTACAGTTTGCTATACGTCATGGTTTGATCCTAACCCTCGGCCGTCGACATTCGTGCTTGTTTGTTTGTTGCAGGAAACCGACGTGAACCGATTATTCGTGAAAATGAGCCAGCACAACTTCCCCCAGATGTTGTAAGATGTGAGTACCACCGACAGTGTAACCCCCGATACCCTTACTATAGGTGTCTATCTTTGTTAGCCGTTCGAGGCTCCATATTTTTAGCAGTAACCTCATGATGCCTTTGGCACGCTGGGAGGGCCTGCCCGTCCGCCAGCTTGGGCTTTATTCATCGCCCAGGTAATTCCCTTTGACTTCTTTAGTAGGTATCCTAATTGTTAATTAATGTCGCCAGCGGAAGAAATCTCACTCCGCGCACAGGCGTATGTTAGAGGGAGCAAGAGGAGGAGAGAGAGAGAAAGAAGCAAAAAAGAGATGTTGTGTGTGCAAAGCAAATTCACGCGTTCATACGTTACCCTATCGGGTTCCGGGGGTGGTGGTGATAATGTCGACGGTGGATATTGGATGCTCTGCGTCTGTGTGAGGGGTACGCTTAGCGTATTAGTTTTTAGTGTATTGCACTACTACTACTACTAATAACGAGTGTCCCGTAAGGTGGGTGGAGAATAGGTAGAAGAATAAATATAGGGAAGCCACGGCTGAACTGTTCCGCGGGCGGCAGTTCCGCAGTGAGCGTTGAGTGCTGTCGCTAGCATGACCTATACTGAGGACACTGACGGAAATAGTAATAATAGTAACAATAATGATTAAGCAAATTAGATTGCCCTCGTGAATTAGACCAGTGTAAGCGTAGCCCGCCAGGAAATTCCCGTCAATGATGACGTTTCTCTTTGACTAATCACGTGACATGTATCGATTTTATCCACTATGGACTATGGCTTACAATGAAGTTCGGTTGACTTGTCAACCGAACACAAGTATCGCTTTCTACTTCCCACTTGACATTCTGTGCAAGGAAAACACATCAATATGTTCTTGTCTATATATCCATACGTATCGGTCTGCCTGAATGTGATTGATCTCATTTATGTACGCAATAGACACTAGATAGAGTTCCCGTTCGACGAATCATGTTTGCGTATCTAGTGCTTTTATGCGATGCACATTCGTTTACCGTTACAGTGTGGTTATTCGTGTTATCGTAATTTGTAATTGTATTAGAAGTTGCGTAACACTCGTAGTAGTCATAATAGGCGATGTAATTGATTCATCGAGATTCGAGCAGCAGGAAAATTATGGAAACCGACAGGGTAAGTCTTGCAAAAACAGAAACAATACGGCATATATCATGGTGTGTAGCAATGCTATGCCTGCCACGCAGCAACTAATAACATGACAGCAACAATGGCAATAAATAGGGGGAGCTACAATAATAAAAAAAAAGCGATATCGTATTTAAAAAAAAAAAATATATATATATATATATATATATATTATCCATGTCACAAAAGATTAGCTGTGCCAATGTGCCTAGCAGGCGTGTACTGTGGCTGTCACGTGTCCGTTTCGTTTAGGCCAAGCCTAGACCACTTGAGAAGTGTGACTCTAACGGAGACAGCAATATATATATATATATATATATATATATATATATATAACGTTTATGATTATTATTATTATTCATTATAATGTTCAATTTGTACAGCTATGAGCTATGAATGATTAAGCCAGGTTTATCATGCTCTGCTCGCTTCCTGTCAAACTTTATTATTTTACCATCATCGTTCTAAGTTGGGACGAAGCGACGGAGAAAGTTGTGCGCTTCGAGCGTTAACGAGCATTCGATTCGACGTATCGGCTTTAGCAACGGTTATAGCTTTATATATATATATATATATATATATATATATAGAGAGAGAGAGAGAGAGAGAGAGATACAATCGTTTGTCGCTATATGTTCACCAGAGACGGTCTTGCTTATCTACTATTGAACATAACTAGAATTGAGACTGATTGGTGCTGTGTAATGTGGGTAGCAGACCGTTAAGGATCGAAGGAACTCGCGATCATTAGCTAAATCAGAGTGATATCACATAGGCGGACGTTGTTAGGAACACTGCAAGCTGCCAATCGATTTTGGCGCTTGTGTTTTCATTGTTATTAGTCCGCCACGTGAAGATAACTTGAGTTAGGAAGAAGAGAACATTGTCCGACCGGAATATATATAAATATCAAGGCGGGTCAATTTTCTAGCGATCAGTGAATAAATCTCTTATATATATATATATATATATATATATATATATATATATATGCATACGGACGATATGGAGGCGGTACTAGGCAATAATGTGAACGGCACAAGTAGAACGTTCGGAGTAATTTTGATTTTCCGCTAGAGTGGTTTTAGCCGGCTACTGTAACAAACACCTATCTCTTTCCCGTCTTATATAAATGTTTGTTTCTTAATTCCTATATATATATGCCAGCTTGATGCTGCTGATTGTGGGAAGCTAGTAGCGGGCGTCTTCCTCTCTGCATCTCCGATCGAGTCGACAACAGCGGCATAACGGTATCGTTGCAGTGGCAGTCGCCGTAGAAAGGCAGAAAAGGTAGTCAAAGACAGCGAAACATTTCGACGCTTAGCACCAGGTACCGCTGCCGCTCGCCGTTCGCGGCCGCCGCCGATGTTTAGGAAGCGCGCCACCATGGCGGCAGGCGTCATGTGCCGTGCACCAGCGTAGTTGCAACAACAACAACAACATCAACGACAACAACAGCAGCAGCAACAACCAAGCGTGCCAAAAAAACAACAGCAGTAACAGCTACAATGAATAACAACAAACAGGCAAAATTAGCAACATGGTAGCGTCAACAACAGATACAACAGCATCTATAGGAACAACAGCAACGGCAGCAAGCTTAACAACAACAACAACAACATCATTAAGAACAACGGCAGTGGCAAACGAAACAACAACAACAACAACAACAACAACAACAACAACAGCAACAACAACAACAACAACAACAGCAACAACAACAAGAACAACAACAACAACAACAACAAAGCCCTACTACCACCGTAGTCGTTGGTGGCGGCTAGAGAAACGGACGCTTCACGTTGGCATCATGAGGGTGAAGTGCTGTGGGCGTCCGGAAATGAACGCATACTTTCGTTCTCTTTTCTCCCTGCCTCCCGCTGGCCTGAGGGGCTCGTAGGGGGAAGATGGTTGAAGTTGTAGTGGACCGTTGAACAATCTTACGATCATTTGATAATCAGATAGTATATATATATAATTTGATGATGTAGGAGCTATATATATATATATATATATATATATATATATATATATATGATGTAGAAGTTACATATATATATATGGAAGATAAAGAAAATGACGTGAAGACACAATTGTTGCCAAAAAAATGCATTGCCCGGGTGTCTATCCGGCGCCAAAACGTTTGTGAGAACGCCACCATGAACAAATTTCCGACTAGTCGGCTTCAGACATAAAAACCTAGAAGTTTGACATCGTTTAGGTCTACATATCTTGCTGATGTTTTCCTGAAGTAAACTTATATATATATATATATATATATATATAACAAGAAGGTGCCATTGCATATTTAGCTGTCTCCCCTAATGTGGCTCAAGACGGAGCGCTGAGGACGTTTCTGTTACCTCACACTTAAACAAAAATTCTGCTCCAGCTCAGCCGCCCACTTTAATGATCTCTACTGTACTTTTGACTACTACTACTACTACTACTACTACAGCTGGCAATTGGCCCCTATGAACAGCTGTCGATGGTACGACAGCAATAGAGCTTACACAATATACATTGCGCAAAGACACGCAAGTATGCCGCCCATTCAGGCATGAAATTGCATAAAACATACGCGCCGTGTTCGTTGAATATTGCCCCTATTCCCTCACGACATACAAACGCCCCCGACGACATTTCTCGACGACAGATTCTCTCTTTCGGCAGCTCCCGACACTGATGTCACTGCTCTTGTCATACTGTTGTCTGCTTCATAGGGCTGTTCACCCACACAATGGCAAGCCATGCTGTGCCTTGTGTTTCTAGTATGGTCGCCATCGATTATACAACTGCTATTCTACTATGTCACAACTACAGCTCCTGATTAAGCGCGTTCACTTCACCTAGGTAGTACGATTACAAACAGTTTCACTCGACCGACCACGCACATGCAATTGTCGGATGAATCGAAAGCTATGCCTCCGGGCCTCAAACTTCAAATCCAATTCTGCTGCTCACTTCTTCTTCTTCTTCAATTTTTTCTTGCCTTTTTGGGAATATTGTACTCTTGTGCGTACGTTAAGTGGTAGGCAACTATCGACGTGAGATTTTTGCGTGTTTTTCCAATTCCATTCCTTTAGCTTATCCGTTCCTCGCAATATTGTTGTCGCGAGTGCCGCGGGCGGCAGAAGGTCACGAGTTAACTTTCACGAAGTAGAATAGGAGAATAAAAATGATAATGAACAACAACGACGACAACAACAACAACAACACCAGCAGCAACAACAACAACAACGACAACAACAACAACAACAACAAAAACAACTTCGTTTCGATGTTAAATGCAGTCGCCGGCCAAGACGAATTGTAGGCGTTGAAAACGCAGCGTAGGGTCGCAGGAAACGAAACGAAGATGTGCGTCTGTTTGCGCTGAGGTGTGGCGTTGAGACACGCCGCGGGTGTCTGGTTGAAGTCTGAAGTCGTCGGTGGTGTTGTCGCCATCATCATAACGGCGCGAGACGATTATGTCTGGCCATCGTGTCTTCTTGCCGCTGTTCTCTTCCTCATCCGATGGAGGAGGAATTCGGCGCCGAACATCGACCGGCGCGCTCGGTCCAGACAGGCACCTACGGTCGAGGCGACGCGACGCGACATAAGCGTTCCCTACGCAGTCGAGGCGGGAAAAGCAGCCGGATAACGCTGATGAAAAACCACCCTACGACCTGACGTGGCTCAGCGGATGATGAGGGTGTTAGTGATTGCAATGGTTGTAGCAGTCCTCCTGGCTGGTCGCTCTGGTGCGCTGGTGGTATTTCTGGTGGTGAGGCGGGGGATTTTCCGGTTGGAGATGTAAGTTCGTTTAGCTCATTTTTTGCGCTAGTTCGCCGTGCATACCCAGCACACAGTGGGGTGACACCAGCTGTCGTGGCTATTTCCATTGTCGTCCGTGCTCTGTTCTTAGACGACGCTGTGGACGATGATCACCAATCGGGTATAGTCAGTGTACATCCATGCACATACCGCCGGGGCAGGCCGCCTTGTGCACTTGCACCTGTGTCAATCGCTTGCGGTGTCAAAAATTGCAAACGAGGTTCTCCGTTGTTGTTGTTATTTTTGTTGCTCTTATTTGTGAGGTATAGAAGTTGTTGTTGCTGTCGACTTCCTCTTTATAGATGTTACTTTTTTTTATTTAATTTCTAGCCTATGTAATTAGTATTCACTGTTGTTTTCCTGTGTTACTTCGAAAGCTTCAACAGCGCTACGTCACCCGCCACCATGGCTATGGCTTTATCCAACGTGAATGTATAATTAAATATAATATACTATAATATATATAATATAAAATAATAAACCAGCTTCGTTGTGAGCTCCTATAGCCAGTCCTAGAACCCAGAAAAACTAACAGACATCGCAGAGGCACAGTAACTTAGTTGTTCTCCATAAAATAAGTTATGTATGTTGCGTTGCAATGCTTGCGTTCCTGTCCCTATTCGCGGTTAGTGTTGTTTGTATTCAAACTCACTGCCATCTATTTAGTTTATTTAGAATTTATTGTAAGTTACATGCCATGCAATAACTATAACCTTCGTAACGAAAATAATTTTGAACATGTGTGCAGTCAGTGGATTGTTGTTCGCGTTAGCATTACTAATGATTGTCATAATGGTTGTTGTTATTTTGTTGTCGTTTTCCGTATCCCCTGAGATCGTTTGCGGCCGTTGGCTCGGCGGCCACAGCGTTGGGCGAAACTTTCCCAACTTTTGCAAATTTGCACTCGAAATTCGAGGTACTCTTGCTTTGTAGCCACTAACCAGCTAATTGCCGAGACTAAGTGGCAGGGAAACCGGGAGTCATTTCTCGATCTCGCCTAAGCGCTTCACACACCGCAATGCGCTTATTTTGGGCACCGAACAACCAGCTGCAACTTGCTACAAGAGCTCTGACGTGTTCTACAAGTTACGCTTCTAACGACTACTTACGCCTATTTTCGGTGGGTCCTACTGATGCTTAACTGAAGCTAACACGTCATTTGCTATCGCTACGGCGGGTGATTCCTCCCCCCCCCCCTCCGCCCGTACGTAGAAGCAAGTAGGATTCGCGGTAGAAATGTTTCGTTATGTCTGTTTCGCTCAAATGTTCGCTCGGATTTCGCTCGGAACCTTTGTCTATCTCGCTTGCTTTCTTGTCCATTCATTCGATCATCGTGCGTGAAAGTGAAGCGTAGAAGTAGATCACATAAGCGAAGTGAGGAAGAACTTCACTCACTCGGCGGAACTTCACCACCTGCGTGGAAGTTGCACACCTGTGTTACTTACACGGCGTTTTCTCTGCAGCCGAAATGCTGGCGCTGCTGTTGGGGCTGGGACACACTACTGCAGGAGCTGACGGCAGGCACTTCAAAAAGGCACGTGTAGCTTTCTGGCCATTTTCAAGATTGTTTCTTCTCTTTTGTTCGTCGTCTCGTCACATCTTTTTATGATCCTATCCTTATTCGTCTTCTTCTTCTTCTTCATGTTTTTGTTTTTCATTGTTATTCTACACTGCCGTCGTTCGTTTGTCGAAGGGGTTCATTTCCGTCGTTGTTTCGGCTGGGTGTGAAGTGACGAAGTGGCCGAAATCATCTTGACGTCTACCACTACTACTATTACTACTGCTGCTGCTATGCGGGAGTCACGTACATTTCGTAGTTGGAGTAGCAGCGGTCGTTGTAGTAATAGCAAAATATAAAATGAGCGCACGCCTGCGTTGGGTTGGTCGCGTTGGCGTGTCTGTGTAGAGGTGAGTCCAACATGGTGATCGGCATCGAGTTCCAAACAAACTGCTGTGGGTACTTTATATTATAAATTACTTTATATTGTTGTTGTTGTTGTTGTCATGGTTGTGGGTGTTGTTCTTGCTGCTGCTCCTGCTGCTGATACTGCTGTTGTTGGTGCAACGCTTATTGTATTTTTGATTGTTGGTGCTGCAGTTTTGTTGTTGTTGTTGCTGTTGTTGTTACCGTTGTTGTCATTGTTGCCGTTGAAGTTGTTGTAGTTTCCTTGACTATTGTAGTTTCCTTTGCTAAAACTCTCATGACGTTTGTTGTTGTTGTTGCTGCTGCTGCTACTGGCGTTGTAACCGCGGCAGCGGCGGGGGCGACTATGATATTAATTTGAATCTTAACATGTTTTTCATGGGGACGGCAATACGACTCCAAGCAACACATTGCGGTGAAGCCTTTAAAGGTTGCGCGTTGACTTGTGCCAGTTATAGCTCACAAATAAAGACGGGACTACATAGGTGTCGTGTACTAGTGGTTGGTCTCTAATAGTTGTTTTCTTAATTATACAGTGTTATATATATATATATATATATATATATATATATATATATATATATATATATATATATATATATATATATATATATATATGTGTAAGGGCGTAAAGATAGGTGTAAGGAGAGCAGCCGACGACGAGACAACAAGAGCTGTTGTCTTGAGCTCCTACGCTGCTCCCTCTGAGCAGCGTAGGAGCTCAGTAAGCGCGCAAGAGCTAATGAATCTTCAATTGAACGAAAACAACAACCACAACAGCTGCAGCGGCGGCTTGTGTGCGTGCACGCTATGCTGCTTAGGCAGCCATTACGTTAGCGTCAGCGTGCATGATACAAAATAATCATAATAATACTAAACACATACACGCTTAGCGCTAACGGCATATATATATATATATATATATATATATAAGATAATAGTGAATTAGTTCCCTGGCGACTAAACGATAGGCACACTAGTAGCATAAGCATTAGAAGCGCCTGGAGAAGTTGCAACAGCCGTGCGTATTAACAGGAGTTTCCGTCGTAGTAACAATTGTTGTTGTTGTTGCTGCTGCCGCTGCTGTTGTTGTTGTTGTTGTTGTTTTCGAAATAATCTGAAGCCGTAACATGTGGTAGTAGTGGAGAAGTGGTAAGCGTATGTTGTCGACGGCGATGACGTGAACGCACGTGGAGTAGCTGAAGTGCTGCTTAGAGAAGTGGCAGCTCCTTGCCGTTATCGCCACTGCTGAGGTGTTGCTGTTCACACAGACACATAACCAGGACGGAAAAGCTCTCTCTAGGACAACGCACCGCACCAGGACGTCCTCGACGCTGTGGTTGTTATCGACGGTGGAGCTGGACGTCGAAGCGGTGCCGGACGCGGCTAGCGGTTCGGCATCGTTTAGCGAGCGAAGGCAGACACGTATATATATATATATATGGACTTGCAGATAGAAAGATTCGTAGATAGATATGAAGTGATAGCTAGGGGGTAGATAGGAAAAGAGCGCCGGCGGCCAACAGCTGAAGTCGCTCGCCAAATGAAGCGTTCCGCCCTGTTACCACGGCCATGATAGTTACTGCTGCTGCTGCTGCTGCTGCCAGGACAGCTGATGTTGTTACTGTTGCTATTCCTGCTACTATTGTTGTTGTTGTTGCTATCGTTATTGTAGTGTTCCTACCTAGTCTATATAGTTGTAGAATAGTCACAACAGTGACCATTCCAGCAAGCCAGCCATAGGAAGTAACAGAGCCAGCGGCAGCAGAAGCCCGCCGTGAAGGATCAGATTAAGAGGCCGTCCAGCGTTGGCGCGCGGTGGTGGTACTCTTGTTGTTGTCGTCGTCGTTGTTGTTGTTGTTGTTGTTGTTGTTGTTGTTGTTGTTGTTGTTGTTGTTGTTGTCGTCGTCGTCGTCGTCGCTGTTGTTGTTATTGCCGCCGCCATTGTTTGCTTGTCTGAGTTTATCTTCGTCGTCGTCGTCGTCATCGTGGTCGTAGATATATTTTGCTCTTCCCTGCCTGCGTTGTCTTACGTCGGTCTGTTTTCGCCAAGGAAACCTAGCAAACAAAGCACAGGGAGAGCATCTCGTTCATTCCCGAGAAGCCCCGACTGCGAACTAAACGGCTGCCACTTCGGCCCGGCCGAGCGACCAACCGAAAACTGTCTGGCCAGAAAACTTGCGGAAGATTTTCCAAGACTCCATGGTTGGTCCTGCTTCGTGGTTCGTGGTGTGAGCAAAAAAACAAAAGCCAGCATGAGAGAGCGGACAAAACAGGTAGAGAACGCGCGCGACAGGGCGAGAGAGATAGAACAAGACAATAAGAAATAGAGAGAGAGAGCGATAGAAAGTGAGACAGAGAGAAAATGAAAAAGCGTGATAGAAATAAACAGACGTGGCGTCAAGTACCGCTGCTCGTTAACGACATCGTTTAGCTTTGACGATGACGTCCGTCCCGCATCTGATAATGTGCGGATGGTTAGCATTAGTGTTTCACCTTTTAATTGTCTTAAATCACACTTGCTGATAAAAATTGTATAGTTTATTCAATCGTATGTTAACTCTGTTATATATATATATATATATATATATATATTCTCCGGACGAGAAATGTATTAAAATTCAGTAATTTCTCATTGAGCTTAAAAATTCCGTAAGTATGCATTTTTAACAATTGTAACAATTAAGGGCATTTTGCAGAAAGAGCTATCGCCCGTGTCTGAAATATATATATATATATATATATATACATTGCCCATAAATTAATATACTCGGCTTTAAACTTTTCGTCTAAAAAGAACTCCCGGCGGCTGTTACCGTGTCTAATGGGTCGCTATGCGTGTTCGGGTAGAATTTTTCTTTTCCCTTGATTTTCAAATCGGGTGGGGCACTGTCTAAATAAGTCTAGTAAAGCACGTTAAAAAAACGAATTGATGGCATTTAGTAGTTTTCTACAAGCCAACACTCCGAACAAGTGGACACGATTATCCTTAGAAGCACCCCCTCCCGCCCTGCCGATTAACCTTGAGCGAGGAGCCTGCACGGCCATACCGAGAAGAGTCACATATAGGGAATTGGGGTAATGAATGTGATTGGAGGGCTCACCCCAATGTAAATATGTATATATATATATATATATATATATATATATATATATATATATATATATATATATACACACAAATTCGTGATATGCATCACGTAATAAAGTATATATTGTGTATATGTCTGACGTCTGTTTTTGTTTGCTGTCGGGGTGGGTGCAAAGCTCAGCTGTGGTGGAAAAGTTTAGCGTTGTTCTTTCCGTATTGTTGTTGTTGTCGTTGCTGTGATTGTTATACCAGCACACTGATACAACAATACACGACAAAGAGCCACCGCGCAACAGATGGGCGGTGTAAGTGCAATGCTGAGGAGAGTCAGTAGTTGAAGTTGGCTGAGACTCAGCGACCTTTACGTTGTTCTAAGCCTCTCGACACAGCGCCGGGCTGGGTAAGGCAGAGGGAAAACGCCGACTGAAATAGACAGGCGATCCGCAACAGCGGGTTGTTGATTGAGCGCGCAAAACCTCGTGTGGGATCATTCGTCGAACGAATAAGAGAGCGGCTGCAGCGGCGGCGGCGGCGACAGCAACAACTACGACCACGAGGGCGCCTGTAAGTAAGAGCGGATTTCGCTCAGCTCTGGGCGGCGACTTTGTATGTGGCAACCTATATCCTAGTCGTATTTCTTCAATTGGCAATAACAGTAGCAACAGGAGCAACATCGACAACGAAAACAACAACAACAACAACACAGCAATAGCATAAACAAAGCTACGACAATAGTTTTACGACGACATCGACAAGCATACATGTGACAATACCACGGACAATGGCAAGAACAGCAGTAGCAGAAGCAGCAGCAATAAGAACAGAATTAATAACAACAACAACAACAACAACAACAACAACAACGACAACAGCAATAGAATTAACGACCAGAACAGCAACGATAACAACGAGAGCAAAAATATTCGTCATGACGACCACAACAAAAACAACAACATAGCTATCAAAACAACAACAACAACAACAACAACAACAACAATAACAACAATGGCAACATAGCAATAAAAACGGCAACAACAACATAGCAATAAAAACGGCAACTGCAACAATAACAACAACGACATAGTAATCAAAACTGCAACAACAACAACTACTACTACAACAGCCCACAACAGCAAGGTGTTGGTATTGCGACGATTGTTAACATGGAGAACACGAGCAGCCAGAGACAACAGTTAGGACAACCAGAGAAGCACCAACAACAGAGCAGTGGTGACCGCTGCTGGCTATGCCATTGCATGTTCATTCCCTTGCTCGCAGTTAGCGTTCCAGGGATCGCAACAAAAATGCGAAGGGCCCAGTAAGGCCCCAGTTGTCGCTGTGCGATTGGCCTGGAGCAGGCCTTTCTGCGAGGCGTAAAGCGCAATTTAGCAGATGTCCGATCGCGCGTTGGGCCACTTGCGCCATCATCGTTGACGGCGACAACGACTTCAAGCGACCTCATGCAGAAAGAAAAGATTCTTTTGGGGTCATCGTCGTATGTGGTCGGCTATGGGGTGGTCTGGCTGCCGACTACGGTCGGAAAACGTCCGCCATGGCTCGATGGCTGTTGCTGCCCCCTGATGGCTGTTGCTGCTGCTGCTGTGGGGGCAACGAAGACCCTGACCTAGCCCGCTTAACCATAATAGTCTTCATAGTGGCGTATGTCCTTAACAGAGACCCACGCCCGGTCTGCGAGTGACTGCGCGGCCAGCTGTCGTCAATTAATTGAGCAGTTAACCCATCTGCTCGATGCTGCTAACCGCAACAACAACAGTAACAACAACATGCACAAACAACGTCAGGAAGAACGGATTATCTACGTTTAGTATGGCTTACTTTTGTGGTATGGGGTCGTATCAAGATTCCAAAAACAATTTGCAAGGAAAATGTTGTGTCTCCGTGGTGGAAAGAGAGCGCAAAACGTAAACAAGACAAACAAAAATCGATGACAGAACTGACAAGGTTTCAGGTTATTCAATTTGCATCGACGCAATAGGAACAAAATCTTATCGGTTTAACACGGCTTGATTTTCCAGCCGCCTTCGAACTTCGAACGGCCACGCTGCTGCCGTTGCTGATAAGTGTGCTTATTGCTGTACACTGAATGCTCGACACGTTTGTGCAAAGCGTATGCATATATATATATATATATTTTTCATATATATATCTATATAGGCAGTAAGAGAGAGCCGTAGACATAAATGCTGTATGCGGGACGCGCCACGATTTTGGTATCCGGAACCGGCGGACCGTGACATCGGATCGCACTATTTAGCAGGAGTAAACCGGTTTTCGTCTCAAGTTGACGGTTGAGTAGCTTTGTATGATGATTTATTGCTGTACGTGACTCTGCGTGTGCGCGGTCGATCTATCTGTATACCTATGTATTATTTAATTTACTTTCTGTTTATGTATTTAGTTATTTATTTACCTACTTATTTACGGGACGGTCATCGGTGCGTACCGGCGCCTAACGACAACAACAACGATGATTTCTGTGCCGGATTGTTCGCTGCATTGAGTTGTTTTTGCTTTCTTATTTATTGGCAGCGATAATTGTGATGCTGTTGGTCGACGAAGATCTGCTTTGACCGTCGAGCGCGTGCAGTTCCAGCATCTCCTCTGTCTGTTTTTACTCGACTTTTGATGGTGCGACTCTTGAAAACGCTGAACGTCTGGGCGTTGAACATGTGTCTTTAACATGACTGCGAAGGTTCTGCCGTCCCTAGAGAGCCCCACTTTGAACAATGCATGTTTACTGTTCTACGCCAGCTCTCAGAGTAAGCACATATTGAAAATCACGTCCTGGTCATCCTCCTGAGCAGATACTTACATTAAATAACCTAAGGTCCTAACATTCTATGAGTGCTAGAGCTGTGGCTCGCTCAGAATTCATCAATGGTCTACTTGCATGGCGGATGGCCAGGTGGGTTCACACGCAAGCCCAATGAATTGCAGCATAATTCATTGTCAGGTGCAGGTTTACATTATAACGAATGCTGTCGTGTAATGACATATGTGCAGACACACTCATCTATTTGATATTAAAAGCGTATATTCATGGTTCCCGTGTCACAGGGCCCAGATGACTGACGACGAACATCGCTCCATATTGGTATCCCGCCCTCAGGTTTTGCACAAATATTATATGACACAGATAATTAGGTAGGCGATGGTGATGTGAAAGCAGACGTCTATAATGCAAGGGTGACTCGTATCACGACGACCTGTTGTCTAGTAGGGATTATCTATGCTATGTGTTGACCTTCTGATTTCTACAATGTGCGGCGATTTCACGAGCTGGAGTCTCTAAGCCCGTCAACAATAGCAACCACAACCCAACAGCAACCAGTAACAACAACAGAATTGAATGCAGCAAAACCGATGACTTGCCTTATCGTAGGCCTAGGTATCTCTGTCTGTCTGTCTGTCTGACACTGCTTGCCGTTCTACAGCCACTCCTCGAAATAAAATGCTACTTTGGAATAGCGACTTGTGGACTCGCTTATTTGTCATGCAGCTTCGACGGTACATAGCAACGGTACCAATATCATCTTGCTAAGTAGAAGGAACAAAGAGGTCTATCCAAACGGCGTATATATATATATATATATATATATATATATATATATATGTGTGTATATATATTATTTAAGACGATTTATTTCCTTGCTTTCTGGAGATAGTTAGTTCAACTTCACGATCGGCCTCTGTCGAGGTGGTTTTCAATTTAGACAAAGTGAAAGCCGGAGTGGACTAAAAACCGAAAAATAATCAATTCCCGAGAAAACCAAAACAAACACGTGACAAGGGTGAACCACATCACAAAAAGAGAGATGCTGCATCATTACTCCCTATTCTAAGAATTGTTGTTATTATTCTTTAGGGGGGGGGGGGGGGGGCGTCAGTACAAAACCGAATCCCTTATGAAAGATTACCTATTTACCAGAAATGTCGGATTGTACAGATTGTGCAGCACCTATTGACGTTTGAATGATCGCTGCTGAAAAGTGTATCGCCCACGTCATGGGGTCACCTAAACGCGCTGGCTCTAGCTTGCCTAAACGTGCTGACCGCGAGCTGTAGAATTGATATGCAGTGTTGCAAATTTTACGCAGCGCGATGAAAAGAGTACGTGTGTTGCGGTACCACCCAATCATCCACCTTTTTAGTCGTCAATTCGCCTTCTCAGTCATCAAATTGTCGTCGTCGTGGTTGTCATCAGGGTCGTCGTTTATCGAAAACAATGTTTAGACTCTAATATCTAGAGTAGATGGCGAACTATTGTACTACTATTAGCATATTAGCTATTCAAGGGACTTCGAAGGGAAGGGCGAGCTCGCTGGGACCACACAGCAGCTGATGAAGCCTATGAATACTGATGGTGCCCACCGGCGTAAGTCGGTGTCGTGTCTTGTTCCTTTCTCACTCTCTCTCTCTCTCCCTCTCTCTGGACCTCTATGTTTCTCCCCCATCTCCCTCTGTATCGCCTCGCGTTAATGGAAGTTGTGTTCTGTTTGCGTGTTTTGTTTCTGGCGCGACGACCTAACAAGCACCGCATGCATACGAGGCCACGAGTGGCATTTGTTCGACGCTTTATCGCTGCTGCTGTTGTTTCTGCTGGTGCCGTTGCTGTTGCCGGTGGTGCGTCGACCGTTGTAGGGCACGTATTCGTAACAGCCGAGCTGATAATGACGTGTCGATAACGATGAACTCGCTGAAGGCTCGTACGAGTCAAACTACTGCAACAGCAACAGCAGCAACAACAACAACAACAACAACAACAATAACAACAACAGCAACAACAACAACAACAACAATGAGAGCAGCAACAACAACAACAACAGCAGCAACAAGAGCAACAACCTCAACAACAAGAGCAACAACAACGACAACGACACAAACTACAACGCAACCCCGACGACGACGATCACAGCGTTTGAAACGTGTCTGCTCACCTTACTGACAACAAGGCGAATGGAAAGAGAGGCAACGGAAGAGCAACTGATTATTGTTGGGAGAGACCAAAAATGATCCAAGAATTATTGAGAATGACTAGCCGTACGCCACCATACATGCTTCGCTGCTTGGTTTCTGTATCGCTGCTCTCTCTCTCACGATCCGCGAATGTCAAACACCTCGCGACCAAGTCAAACCGTGCGAAACAATGTTGTCGTCGTCGTCATCACGATGCTGATGACGAGAACTGCGAGAAAGCACAATTTCAAAAAATAAACAGACCGGTTAAATGTGCACGTTGTAGCTCCGTACGCTTTGCCGCTTCAAAGTTCATACTAATAGACAAAATCCGTGAGGTTTGTCTGTTTGGATGGCGAGACTGCTGAGATGATGATTCGTTATGCCTCTATGTAGGTTTTGATATGCTGTTTAGCTTCAGTCGTATCTGTACGCGCAGGATCATTTTTTTTTATATCTAAATAAAAATATTTTCGGGGCTGACTCTCAGTCAAGATTTGACGTCCATGGGACTGCTTTTCGCATTGCTTCATAGACGGACCCCCATAAAAACAAATGTGCAACGGTGGGGCTCGAACCCGCGCACCTATGTGTCTCCCCCGGTCGCGAGGCCCAGGCGCATGCCACCACGCCACCGGGCTCGACTTTTCTTTATATCTAGCAGGATACATGTTTTCCTCATTTGAGTGAATTGGATGGGGCTGCTAATACCGTTAAACGAACGCTACCAGCTAGAACGTGTTGTCGTCGAATCATTTCAAACGAACACACAGTTGTTGCAGTTTGACCGGGTGTTCCGCGGGCTTCACGCATGACGCGCTACATAGAGGGACCACATGCAAAATGTGCCCACAATAGCGTGTATCAGCGTCAACAGAACCACACCAATGGCAGCAACACGTGCAGCCGTCGCGAACCGCAACAGTTGTTGCTACAAGCATCAAGACAACAACAATAGCAGCAGCAGCAATAGCAACACTCACCAATATTACAACAATAATAAGAAACAACAAGAAACGACCAGAACAACAACAACAGCACTAATTTGGTGCCAATAATATCCGTCGGCTGTCACTATTGTGTTCGAACAACACAGTCGTTCTGTAGCTGAGGGTTGTTTGGACTCAAGTCAGCTCACGCAACTTGTCGCCTATTTATGGAGTAGAGTAGATCAATTAGCAGTGCTACTCTAATATGCGCCCGTGGTGTTTGCGTTGTGATTCTGACGATCCTCTTTTAGCAAGGTGGTTCAACCTATCTAAGTGAGTAACCCATATACGGGTGCCCGCTTGGTGCCCCTCGGACAAGGCAGAAAGACGAGAGAGACGAGAGAAGATGAGAGAGAGAGAGAGAGAAGAGAGGAGAGAGAGAGAAGAAGAGAGAGAAGAGATATATATATATATATATATATAATATGTAGATAGTATATATATAGTACATAGATATAGAATAATAGAATATACATATATATGTATCATATATATATACATATATATGTATATATACTATATAGATATATATATATATATATACATATATATGTATATATATACATTATATGTATATATATATATATATATATATATATATATACATATATATATATATATATATATATATATATATATATATATATACTGTTGAAGTGGTTTTTGGTGTTGATGCTGTTTATCGTGTTTTATTGCTTTGTTGTTGCTCAATATTGTGCTGGGGCTATTATTCATTTGATTGTGTCGTTGCTCCTTTGTTGTTTCGCTATTGTTGTAGTTGTTATGCTGCTACTGCTACTGCTGCTGCCGCCGTGCTTACCTACTTAATGCATCGCTTGTATCCAACTGTATTGTGTACATTCGTTGGCCACCGATACACAACGGTGAGGTAGTTACACGTGAGTCGTTAAAGTGATCTCTCAGCTGACCTCAGCGACCTCCTGCGACCTCGTGCGATGTAGCGACCAGTCGTCGTCTATATAGAGTGCAATTTGTTTGTGTGTTGCTAGTGGTCCGCTGCCGTGGCCTCTGCTTTTGTCGCAAGTCTGATTGTTTTGTTTATTTGTTAGTGCTCTGTCTCTCGCCGTTGTCGTCGTCGTCGTCGTCGTTGTTGTTGTTGTTGTTGTTGTTGTTGTTGTTGTTGTTGTTGTTGTCGTCGTCGTCGTCGTCGTCGTCGTCGTCGTCGTCGTCGTCGTCGTCGCCGTTATCATGATGATAATTAATAGGGTCATTATATTTGTTGTCATAGTTGCTCCTGCTTTCGTTTTAGTTTTGTACACGCTTCTTCGGATTTGCCCGCTGCCGACTGGGTCTGTGTGTGTGTGTGTGTGTGTCTGTGTGTCTCGGTCGTTCTCACAATTATCTCACAGATAAGATTACAAGAGGCTTTGTAACGGCTAGCTATGCCGGTTGCAGTAGCAGAATCAGCAGCAGCAGTGGCATTTGGTGTGGCACAAACAAATACACCTCAAATACGCGGCACTGATTTCAAAAACGTCTACGACGTAAACATCGCTGGATACCCATCCACCGCCCCCCGAAACAAAACACAAAAAAAGCTTTGCACCACCACACTTCTATTTACTTCGTGCGTGGTAGGGCAGGTCAGTGGTGGGTTGGTGGTTTCAAAGACACGCGGCGACGTCTTCCTTTCTTTGGGAAAGGAGGGGGCAGTCCGTATCGCTCGAGGCAAATTTTGAGAAACTTGCGAGCAGAATGTCGCTCACCGACGGGCCGACGGAGGCGCACACGAACCCATATATATATATATATATATATATATATATATATACATATATATACATATATGTGTGTGTGTGTGTGTGTATACAAATATATTTAAATGTATACATGCGGAATCGCCGCTCACGCTTCAGAGGGGAAATGCGCCGAGCGAAGAGCACACGCATGCATTGCAACGACGCGAAGAAGCGTATCGTAGCCAGCTCTCTTGTCGTATGAGTTATGGTTGGTTAACTTAGAAAGTGGCGCTCTGTAGCAGCTAACCACTTTATATATATATATATATATATATATATATATATGCATACTCAATATGAGTGAAATAAATACGATGATATATATATATATTATGAACCACAACCGCCATACTAGCTAACAGAGAGAGAGAGAGAGAGTGCGAGAAAGAAGAGGGTATGGAGAGTGTCGGATGTTGTGAAGCGCAAAATCCACGGCGGCATGCTCGCGCTCTGCTCACAGTCGAGCCGGAGGAGTTAGAGACGGACTCCGACTGTGCTGGTTGGTATTCGCAGGCGTTAGCTGTAGCTGACGTATTACTTGAGGCTGGGCATGATTATTCTTATTCCTACTATTTGCATGATGGCAGTGGTACTGATGATGATGATGATGATGATGATCCGATGGAGAGCTACGTCAGGCTGGATCTGGAAAAGTCGAGAATGGAAAAATAGCAAGCGACAGGAAATGGCAGCGTCGATTCCGCGGCCGACTCATGTGGCGTTAAAAAGCAGCGCCTCCATAGATGGCTGGATTGTAGATGATGACCTTTTCGTCGGTGGCTGGTTGGAGGGTGAGAGTTCGCTGTGGTAGAGTTACTGGTCATTCTGAAGTAGAAGGCGCTTGTTGAAGAAATCGATGTTGCTTGCTTTTTGCTGTTGTCACGGGGAGCAACAACAACAGCAGCAGCAGCATTATCATCATCTATGTCTTCTTGTGGCTACTACAGCCACCATCAACAGGCCGGCGAAAGGTCACGCGTCCTCGGCCTGCCTTTGAGGCGGACTCGCCGTCCAGGCAAGCGCGATACAATGGACAATTGCTTCTTTTGTTGTCCGATTGTTGGAACAAACGTCGTAATTTTTCTAATTCGTAGTTGTCGTAGTAGTAGTAGTTTATTATTGTATCGGAAATTCTTGAGCCAGAAAAGCCCGCGCGCCTCGTTTTCGCCCTGTGACAAATCAGCACGAGGTACCACCACCCATTAGGCAGATTTTTTGGTGAGTGCAAGGTGGTTGTGCACGATCACGATTGCGTTGGCATCCAAGCCCAAACTCTCCTCTGGCGATGCGTATTTGTTATGTTTTCGTCTATCGCGGTTTTCTTCACACGTGTCACGTGTTCGTCATCCGTGGCTGTTTTTGAACGGCCTTCTCGGAATTCGTCATACAGATTGAAGTGTTGAGTGAGTAAGTGTCTGCACCATCCACATACACACACCCCAGGGATGAGGTATTTCCTCCAATGGTCAATCGAAGGCTGTCGAAACATGTGCACTTAACGTTACTGGAAATTGTACAATAGAACAGTACGTAGCATGATTTTGAGTACGGTTATTCTGGCACCGCCATGCTTGTGCTCGCCGTTTCCTCACGCCGTTGTTTTGTTGGGAGAACCGACTCGAATATTCTACCCTAGCGTCAACTAAGCGGACGCTCTCCTCCAGAGGACTATTCACTGATAAATTTTAATTCACTCTTCACTAAGCGAGACTTTACAAAAACTTTACACTTATCTTAAACATCGCCTTATGATTAGTGTAAAATCATACCATTTCAGCGGTATAACGATAGTCGTAAGTGCGATTCGCATATGAATCTCAGCCTGATGGATTCAGCCTCTGCACAATTGCGTTTAGCGGGTTTATTGCTTACGTGTCAGCTACTTCAAATGTGTCATTGCAAATACTTCTACAAGCTTCATTCTTTCCCGGGCGTTTGTGGACGACGGTAGACACACACACATGTGTAACCGGGCAAACGGCCAGTGATTTCTTCTATAAGTTCTCTGCCCTCCCCCCCCATCTCGCCTAGCTTTTGTTTATTAGCTGCGTCATACGGCTCGCACCCGAATCGCGGTATGTAGTATTTTTTATTCTACTAATTCTACTATTACTACTACTACTACGACATCTACTGCCACTCCAAGCGCTCTATGATTATTTCTACATTTCTCGGAAGGAAGGAAGATTGCAGCAGGCAAACCAAAAGAGTGGCTGGGTGGATGGCCCACAGACGCCATCTCTCGGCTCAGTTGGTCAGCCGGCAATCCGCCTCCACGATCAGCGATCATATCAACACCCCACCATCGACACATCGCAGACACCACGAATACCTCATCACCCCATCATCACCACCACCATCACCACCACCACCACAATAACAACAGCAACAGTAACAACAACAGCAGCAACAACTTTCTCCTAAACACGCCTTGCCGATCACCGGGCGCGTGCGCGACGCCTATATAGAAACTCCTTGCCAACCAGCGCGCGCCCCGCCTAGATCCTCCTCTCCACGGCAATGACGGTTCTCTTTCTCCTCCCCACTCCCCACCTCCCACCCCCCCGAAACGCGTAACGTGCCACGCCACCGACGGGTTGGTGGTTGCCGGTTGGCGGATTCGACCTGCATGCACTACTGGCCAATGTTGTCGTTGGCTGTCAGAGCAGCCGCGCGCTGGACTCCGTCCGTTAGCCGTCTGACCGTGATGATGAGCTGACTGACTCTCGATGCTGGTCAACACCGACTGAACGAGAAGATCGCCTCGATCGTGTGTAGTTGATGTACCTGCTATTGCAGTAGTAAACGTAGTAGTAGTTGTTGTTGCTGCTATTGTTGCTAACTTGTAGTGGTATTGTTGCTGACTTGTGGACTTGTGGTAGTGTTGTTGTTACTGTTGCTGCCACTACTGCGGCTGTGTTGTGCTCCGTTCCTCCGCAGGTTTGCCGCGATTGCCCACTGGTGTTTTTTGGCTGTTTGGAACGATCGCCTTTTGTTAAGGGATTGATGCATTAGTATGATTGGACAGAAACTGAGTGAGATCCAGTTGGTGACTCGAACATAGGCACACAGACGGATAGGCAGATGAAGATGAAGAGAGACCTCTCTGTTCAGATAGGATCGGGCTCCTTTGACAACGTTTCTTGTTAGCCGGCTCAGAAGAGCGCGATTGGAAATCGGAACAAGTGATCGGGACACACGTGTCACCGCTTTGCTGCTGAGAGAGAGATAGAGAGATAGAAACAGAGCGTTAGAACATCAGCTCGATGCAATATAAATAGATGTGTGTATCTGTTCCTAAACATCTCTAAGATAAGCCATCGTGTGGCGGGTGCATTCGCGCGCACGTCATACCAGACGATGTGTATGGTACCGCCTATAGCCTCGCAGTCCTACTGAGAGACCTGTGTGGACAGTGTACACCCAGCTGTGCAGGAAGAAATTGCCTTTAGGTCCTACGTAAATATATTGATTCGTTCGTTGCTAGATCCTGGCATCGACATCTAGTTTCGATCGAGGGGCATTCCAGCTGTATTTAATAAATGTGCCTCAAATCTACGTCTGGCGTCGAGCTGCAGTTTGAGGCAGAGGGCGGTCATTAGGTACTTGTAACGCAGACGTCAGACCTGCCAGTGGGCAGGAGCTGTGCCGGTAGCGGGCGTGGTGCTTCGTCCGAGCCGTAATCGGGCCCGGTGTGCTGCACAGTGTTCTCGGAAGCGGACCTCTCCGACGTTACTGACAGAATTGCTTGTCCACCCAGTTGGCCTGTCAGCGGAGCTCAGCAGCAACAAGTTCGAGAAACACATTTTCGAGGAGTTTAGTGGCGCTCGACGCACACGTACCCTCTCGAGTGTGTCATGAGTGAGTTCTATTATGACTCTCTTCCACCAATGGGCACCGAGGACACATCATCGTTGACGTCGGCCGTCGAAGCCGCCACGGCCGATACTGCTGGTAACAAGAATACGAACAACAACAAAAACAACAGCGGCAGCAGCTCCGTGAGCAATGGATGTGGTGGCGGCAGTGGCAATGGCTTCGGAACTTCACTGCTTGCCGATTCCACCATGACCACCATGTCCGGAGGAGACGAGGCTACGCCTTCGCTCGAGCTCATGGACATGCCCAAGCTGCTGTCCGAGATTGTTAAACCGCCCACACCGCCACCTGAGCCGCGCGACGGTAACATGAACGGTCATCTTACTGCCACGACTATTGCGACTGCTACGAGTAACGGGAATAGTGGCACAGGTGGTTTGGGCGTATGGTCATCTTCGGCCAACTCAGCGACATCCAACAGCTCCGTAGCGGCAAACGGTGTTTGCCGTTCTCCGAGCTTGTCTAGCCTTCAGCAGTCGCTCATTAACGAGATTAAGACAAAGCATCAAGCGACAACAACATCAACAACAACAACCACCACCACAACAACGACGATGACGACGACGACAACAACAGCATCTTCGGATGGCAGCGCTCCGGAATGTTGTTCACCAGTGGATCTACTTTCGGATGGTCGTGGTGGTGATGGTGGTGGTGTCACCAACTCCTTGACCTCTGGACCGAACGCCAACATCGGCTCTGCTAGGAACAGAAGCATCACGACCCCCACCACCTCGTCGTCATCGTCTTCAGTTGATCAGATTATGTCGCTATGCCGCGATTCAGCATCTTCTTCCCCTTCTGTTGTTGCTGCTGCTGCTGCTGGGGGTATCACAGAAATCACCAATATCCATCAGCGGATTGACGATCTTCGATCGCCACCGCCGCCGCCACCACCGCCGCTGCCGCTGCAGGAGAATGGCGGCGGCGATGATGAAGACGAGGGAGATGAAGATGAAGACGAGGATCGCGAGCGACCCTTGATCGTTCATATTGAGACAAAGAATTCGTCGTCGTCGTCGTCGCCGGGTGCTGTTGAAGCAGCGGCAGCGGCAGCAGCAGCCAAAACCACAACCACAGCAGCAACAGCAAAATCACTAGAAGCAACGACAGCTGCTACAACGACGACAGCGTCATCAGCGAAAAGAGCGCCGGCATCCGGAGCCGGAGAAGGATCGTTGTCGTCGTCATCGTCGTCGGTGGTTTTATCGTCGGCTTCTAGCAGCGCCGATGGCCCCCGGTATATGACGACCTCGACCGCAGCGGTAGGAGGAGCAGCAGCGGTGGCGGTGCCGGCTAAGACCGAACAGCGTTGCCGTTCGGGGAGCGGCGAATCAACGGTTCAACAGCATTCGGCCGGATCGTCGCCGCGTGCTGCTGCTGCTGTTGCTGCTTGTATTGGTACGTTCGCTGCGGGTACTGTTGTTAATGGTACTGCTGCTGCTGCGGCTACTGCTAATGGAGGTGGTGGAGTTGATGGTGTCGTTGGTGTCGGTGGTGGTGGTGGTATTAACGTCCCAGTGTCTGTGAGAGTGGCGCAAGCCGTCGAACAACAACAGCAACAACAACAACAACAACGAGCAACGTTGTTGCAATCGCGGCAGCAGCAGAAACAACAACAAGGACAGCAACAACAAAATCAGCACCATCAGAATAGTTGCGCAACAATCTCTGGCCGAAAAAGCGTCGACCTCAAGAACGCCGTTAACCTTGGCTCACTGGACTCCACTTACAAGTGCATCAACAACAATAACAACAACAACAAAAACAGCAACAACAACAATACCATCAACAATAACCGCCACAACGACAACAACAACGAGTCACATCGAACCATCACAGCCACCTCGTCGTGCACGATGGCGGTTCTCAACGAAGTGGCTTCGGTGACCAACGGAGATATGGTTCTGCCACGGCAGGACATGGCTGATCGACATGGCAATCCTGTACTTGACAGAGCTCTTCCTGTCGTCACCACGGCTCAAGAAGCCAATGGACAGTGCGGCTTCAACAACAGCAACAGTAACAGTACCATTACGGATCACAAAGCTGTCGGCAATCATCTAATCGCCACCACCGCAAGCGATGCCGATTCGAACAACAGCGACACTCCGAGCACCAGCCCGTCCTCGAGCTTCCAGCACAGTAAGAAACGCATTTGCAGCGGTGGCTTTTGTGGCATTTCTTTATGTAACTCAGTATCGTCTGTATGTGGTTGCAATTATGCACACATGTATATGCATATATATATATATATATATATATATATAGAAAATATTGTGATGATTTACTAATCATTTGCAATACGTTTGCACACTCGGCAGTGCTCGCCTTCTTATACTCGCTTTATATATATATATATATATATATATATATATATATATATATATATATATATATTTATGTGTGTGTACATACATACATGTATATACCACACGAAGCCATATTGTAACCAGAAGTTCAGGCGCTTGGATAAAGATCTCATATGCTCTACATACCACCATGTGTACAAACGGATATTGTCATTTACACACTCGTGGGGATCGCGTATATGTAGTAGTAGTAATGCGTGCCATGAACTGGACTTTGGGACGGACGCGTTTGATGTCGTTTCTCCAATCGACTCCAGTGACTTGACCTATGCAGGTCAGATCAATGATATCGAATGGAGTCATGTTATACGAAAGCATCCTATGTACCAATTATTATTATTATGGCCTACTGGACATACTAGTGGGCCGTCCCGGCACAGCCGAAGTTCCGATACCATCTACTTTCACTGCGATACGACCAATGATATGAAACGTTGACTTGACGTCGATGTTGTTATGATTTTTCAATTGTATACATATCTAGCTACTGATACATATTTTAAAACGTATATGTATATATATATATATATATATATATATATATATATGTATCTATATATATACATATATATATATATATATATATATACAACTGACAAATCGTTACAATTCAAAGTCAACGTTTCATATCCAGTCGTATTGTAAGAATCTAAATTATAAAAACAACAACCTGTTGTTATATATATATATATATATATATATATATATATATTTTTTAAATTAAATGTTATATTGATTTTTATCCGCGAACCATGTAAGCATACGCAGCATTTCTTTCTTTCCTAGTCTCTCCTCTTTCAGTCTATATGGTAGTTCTCTAGTTAGCATATGCTGATTTATGAACGAACCCCGCCAACATATGCAGAGCAGACAGAGCAGCTCTCGATTCCTTTCTATGGGGAGCAGGCGTTTAAGTGTTGGCTATGTATTAAGATTGTGTCTGAGTGCCTATATATATTACATATTGCGTATTCATATATCGAGCTTCGGATGACTAGTGATAAGACTGAGGAAGAAAAAACTTAGAAGAACGTCCCGACTAAGCAAAATAGCACTCTTCACTTCAATTGCATCGGGATAGAGTGTATATTCTTTTTTCTCAGCCAGTTAGTGTAGATACGCTGAATGCGTTGTGGGAGCGATGATGAAGATTGTCGGCACGGTCAGGTCCGGCGCCGAGGCGCCTGCAGGCTGCAGATGTGTTCGAGCAGGAGGGGAGGCTTCTATTGCAGTAGTCATGGCTGTCATTTAGCGGGGTGTCGCCGGTTTGATCCGGTTTGATGTTGATCGAATTTTCGTCGAGCGATGCTCACTGAGAGTTCACGATAAACCATACGGCTGCGCGAGGACTTTTGGGAAAACCCCAGCTATTTCCACATGTCCAGCCCTCGGTGCATTGAAGATATGCTTGACGGCGATTCCAAGCACTACAGACAGAGTGGTTCAGATCTCGAAATGAAAGCAACCTCGTTAAAAATGTTTATTTTTTTAGACTTGGCTCATCGTAGCTGCACATGCAGCCATAACCAGTCCAGCCTGTACGCCGAAGTACGGCGATAACCAGCCACCACAATGTCACGTGAAGGGTTGCCACTATCTGCTCGAGCCAAGAAGGACGCTTGTCCTGTCTGAGACTTTGGCGCCGAATTCGATTTAACCTCTTGGCGTGCAGTGCCTAAACACGTATCTCTCCGCTTAGATACCAGCGCCAACGGTCCTTAGAGTATATATATATATATATAATATATATATATATATATATATATATATATATATATATATATATATATATATATATATATATATATATATATATATACATATATATTATATATATATATTGCGTTACTCTGCTGAATATCCACTGGTAGTCTCTGGAGCATGTATTCGACAGCTCTGTTGCCCCCTGTCGAACGGTTGAGCGCCTTGCTGACTCGTTGAATAAGTTTGTAGGTCTTCGGTCCACGTTCCCCCAGCCTCTCAAATGCCAGCAGGCGGACGTCGTGGGGGTGGGTAATACTGGCATGCTTTCTGCACTTTTTGACTCCACCAATATAGAACCAGCGTGTTCCGCTCCCGCACTAGATATATATATATATATATATATATATATATATATATATATATATATATATATATATATATATAGCTTTTAATGTGCAGCCGCCGGAAAGATTGATCCGTTCATCCTATCTGGAGTTTTGTTTTTCGCATTGGCCGATTTCTATTGCAAGAACCGTAGTTGCACAGAGAACGCCATGCTCGTCAGGGACCCTTTTTCGTGAAGAAAAGTTATGGACAGAGTAAAGAGTGTGTACAGCTGGAAAAAACACATCATAATTAGACTGTTTCGTGTTTTAGAGAATTTGTAGATTCTCAAATAGACGAACCCGTCTGTAGCCGAAACTGGACCTTGAATTAAGTCATTATCTAGGACTCCTATTGGGCCGCTAGTACGTCCAGTTCTCAATTGCGTCTACGAGACATGTGGGTCAGCTTTTTGTATTGCTTTGTGTATTTAAAAAACTATATATATATATATATATATATATATATATATATATATATATATATATATATACATAAGTGAATGAGCGACTCTACATATTATTTTCAACCTATTAGATGTCCAGAAGCTCACCATCATTCGAGTGAACTGGTGGTGAAACGGTAGACCAGAAGCTTGCCCATTGTAAAACTTATAGTGCTGGCCAATGCCGCGAAGTGTGCCATAAGGAAGATTGCTGCCGAGCTATTTGCTTCTAGCCTCAACCATAATTGAAGCCAGCGGTTTGGCTTATGCTGTTCTTAATTGTAAAGATTGAAACTAAACAATGTGTTTGTGTGTGAGAGAGAAAGAGAGGGATACAAGAAGTAACAACTGGGTTCTGATTGTGATGCTCTGCATTGAATCACAACTTTTTGTACGTACACATTCGATCTGATTTGTACACGTGTGTATGCGCGTATTCATCCGGATTACTCATATTACTCGCTTACTAACAATGTGTAAAGCTCGCGGTTTGATTACATTGGCCTCTCTGACCACAGCGTAGTCTCCTCCTAAACAGTCCACTTATCAAGTGGCACTCGGAGATTATCGACCGGAATGAGATGCAGCTCGCTGCGGGTGCTTATATGGCTTATACTTGGCCCAGAGATGTGTGATCATACGCGAAGAGCCTGATCTTTGTCCGTTCGGTCCGTTCCGTAAGGCATGTTGTTGTTGTTGTTATTGAGACGTGCAGAACGTGGCCGATCTGGACGCGATTCTTCCGAACAATTTCACGACACGCGCTTCAGAATGATTCATCCTTGCGGTCGACACTCATCACTGCGTCGGAACGTGACGCCACCCACTCGCACTGACACAAAAGATCAATCAAGACTCAGTCAAGCTCGCTCCAACGTAAGCTCATCAAAATACTGCCTCGCAAGTGTCTGCTTCCATAACGGCCAGCCCCAATCAAACTGATTGTTGGCTAATTTAGCATGAGTTTAATTGCATTTTGCGATAGCGGAGCGGTTAGACGTTCAGGCTGGTGTGGCTGTTCTTTTTCTGTTCTGTCAGAATACTTTTCAGAGTTTTCTCAAAGCGGGTCAAAGAGCGTCTGCCGATGAGTAGTGATGTGAATACTAGAACCGTACATTTCGTAACCTACATTGGCGCTTGTACGTTGTGATTTTTGTTGAGCCACTCACTCGACGATGCGCGTTTAAAGATAGAGCTCCAGTTAATATATTTAGCAGTCATCATTCAACCCTGTGACCCTGTGTGGACTAATTCGGCTCCGCGCCTGAGCGACAGAATTTTTAACGAACGGATCGGATATCGGCTCGAACATCGGCTACTAATTAATTCTAGAATTCTTTCCAAAAAGAGGTGCACTGCCTGGCTCGTGTCTGCTCGAATCTGTCGCGCCTATTACGTAAGCCGTCAATGTTTCGCCCAACAAAACGCCCATCGCGTTGCTGTGCGTCAGATAGCTTGCGTTCGGCATCATTCATTACTCTCTGTCAACTCTCCGACTGTCGGTGATTTGAATGTATACACACGATCGGTGTCATTTATCGTTCTAAGATGTAGAGCCAAAGAGACAATCTCTTATTTTAGGTTGCCTTCAACAGGAAGCATCTAATATGTCTGGCTAGCTAGACGTGCTAAACATTGATTGAGTGCTTAATTCACTTGGCTGGTCCCTTAGTTTCAAACTGTCCGATCTAAACAGCAGCACGCGAGGTTTACACAACGTTTGCTCCACAGTGACTTCGGTTCGAGGAGCAACGGTTACTCTTATTAGCGTTATGGACTGTCTGTTTTTTGCCAGCACATCTCATAATATCCTATCCAGAGAGAAAATTGTTGTGTGAACCACCGCTGCGTTGATACTTGTTCGTTAACTCTTTCTTTGACGTCACATATCGGTGTTTCGGTTTCTCGGTGCCGAAGCGCTGATTGAAATCTCGTTATAATGAGACGAACGAGGTAGCGACCTTCTTGTTCTCGTTTTCCGCCGATGGTCCGCCGGTTTATGTGTGTAGTTTTCCAGGAAGCCATGTCGCTTTGCTTTTGTGGAAAACTGCCGGCCATGCGATCTCCTTTGTATGACGTACGATTATTAAACCGAGCCGTCCAATATTCGCAACGTTTCGCCGATAGAGGCGAGTGGGCTCTTTTTGAAAGTTGGATTTCTTTTTTGATATCGAACAGAGGACATCATTGCTGTTGACCTTTTTTAATTATGTATATATATATATATATATATATATATAATTAGCACAGTTCAACCCGATGGTGCATTAAACTGCTCTCTCTCTATGAATATATATATATATATAACCGAGTAGCGCATTTATCCGCCGCTGTTGTTGATGGTTTGGTGGTAGCTGCTGCTACATTAAACGGCTCGCTTGATTGCAATATTTTTCTTAAGACGCGAGTATTTAGCTGTTGGCCCGGTTAACCATTGACCAGAACGGAGTTGCTTGGGCTGGCTGTTGTGATGGTGTTGGTTGTTGTTGTGGTTGTTGTTAATATTATCACCCGCTCCCCCAACACCATGATGATGATGATGATGTTGCTGCTGCTGCTGATAAGCATCGCCGTTTAGGGGTTCTGGTAGAGACGATACGATGGTAAGCGCACGCACCATGAGCCATTTAAGGCGGACGGTCGACTGGCGGAAGTAAGGCGATCAACCAGTGAAGAATCGACATAGAAGAATCAGGCACAGTGATGGAGAGAAGTATATTCGTAGTCGTAGTCACGGTGTTAGTAGAAAGAAGTAAGAGTGGTATCGCCTAGTTTAGTTACTAATAGTTAGTACAAACTACAGCAGGCCCAGCCGTCATAGCTGGCACCAGCTATGGCGAGTGCTAGGTCAACGTGCTCGGTGTCGTTGGCCAGAAGAGGTGGTTATGGTGGTGGTTGTAGAAGGAGATTGCCCCCCCCCCCCTTCTCTTCCGGTCACCTCATTTCGCTTGTATGGTTTGTGTAGCTTAGATGCTCCAGTAGTAGTTGGCATTTAGTTGTGGTGCTGCAGTCGCTGGAACGATTACTGCTGGCGGCCGTGGAGGATAAGGCGTGAATGATGAGGACAATAACAACAACGACAACAACAACAGCAGCAACCGCAACAACAGCAGCAGCAACAATAACAACAACAGCCGCGACAACAACAACAACAACAATAGCCCGGTGCTCGCTCATCTCGCGATGGTGCTGGTGATGCGTGCGATTAACTAACTAACCGTTAGCTAGCCCGGCCGCAAGTCCGTCTGTCAGCGAGTGAAATAGCAAAATATCCAGTCGTTGAAAGAGCAAACACAACTGGGGGCCTCCCGTTTCCCTTGGCACTAGCCGCAGCAGCAGCAGCAACGGCAGCACAAGCGCCGGGCGGCATATAGGCGGCAGAGGCAGCTCATGTGCAACGTCCAAGAAAAGAAAAGAGTCGATGAAAAAGGAAAAGACCGCTGAAAGAAACAGCATCGGCTGGTTCGTCGTTGTCGTTGTCGTCGCCGTTTCCATGGTCGGTCGGTCTGTCTCCCTGCCTGTTTGCGCCTGCGTTTCTACCCGGCTGCCGGCCAACGAATAGCAGAGTCAATTATTGTTGTTGTTGTTTGGCTAACCAACTTGTTGGTGGTCACCAACGAGCTCGATTGTGTGATCAATCCATGTTCGCGCTAAGCCGTGGCACGTTGCTCGCTCGCCACAGCACCACTTGTTATAGGCATGGCATATCGAGGTTTGTCGAACGTCGGAGCATGACGACCAGCAGACTAAGGTGCACTACATACGTGCACTTCGTGGGACTAGTTAGTTATTGATTCGAGTGTTACAACCACAAGCATTGCTATCGAGTAGACTCGAATCGAAATCGTCTTCATTTACGACCGAATCAAGACCGAGCTAGGGCAAGGACTGGCTGGTAGAAGTCGGTAAGGCCCTTCGCGAGAGCTTCCGTCTTGCGTTGTGCGAACCGCTAGGCGAACATATGATTGATTATTTCAAGTCTTGCCATATATTTTAAGACAAGCATTATTTTGCATCTACTAGTATTACGGCTGTTCATTGTTGTCACATCGAAAAAGCGGTCACTCATAAGGTCAGCGATCAGCGCTCACATAGTGTCCGCGCGTCGTTGTTCTTAAATAATGTTGTCAGCGACGGAAGGTTTCTGCAGCATTCGGCTCGATCTCTAGAGTCTCTGCGGCTGTGCAGCGATAGGCAGGAAAGACTTCAACTGAGCTCGTGAAAACCCACTTTTAAAGCCGTACCCTCCACTAATCTTTCTTGGTCTCCATTGCGCGCACTCTCTCTCTCTCTCTCTCTTCCATCTTCTCCCTTGTCATGTTCCGGATCGGTAATTTCGTATCTTGAAATATTTGTCGGTGAAATAAATGCTGAATTTAAATATTTTAGATTTTAAATGCAAAACATAGCGTTTGATTTGCTAAAATCGAAGTCTGTTGGCATTACTGTTTCTTCTACTACTACTACTACTACTACGATCAATATATTCACGTTGATACGCTTATCAACGCCGTCCCCTTTCAGCACAGCTATGCACTGAGATAACAGATTGACAGAGGCTTTTGTCTATGTTCGTACTGTGTACTGCTCTGCGGTCAGACAGCGCTAATGAGATGGCAGAACACAGTTACATGGGTCATCATCATATGCCGCACGCTGCTGCCGACTAGATGACACAAGTACTGCTTTCACGGCAGCAGCAGCAATAACAGCTACTGCTGTAGTAACAACAGTCGCAGTACGAAGTACTGGTAGGAAGTAGTTTTGACAAAGTTATTCTCATCATGGCTTTTTGGCGTGTCGTTTTTGTCGTCGTCACCGGCATAGCGTAGTTGTTATTGTTGCTGTTATGGTGGTGGTGGTTGTTGTTGTTGCGGTTGTAATTATTATTGTCGCTGCTGTTGTTGTTGTAGTTATAACAGAACCAGTTAGATCCAAGTAACGGTAATGACAACAACGAAGTTTTGCCCGCACGTCGGCGTCCAGAACCGCACGCATGCACGGAAAAATTGTCGCCTTGCAACGACAGTGCGACCACTGTGTTAGCAGGCCTACCACGCTACGATGGTAGCACTATGGTGCTGCGACACTATGTTAGCTATGTGTCTTTGTCAGCAGAAGAAAAAAGTAGCAGACGACGGAAAAGAAGAGGAAAAGGAAAAGAGACGCCCGAGAAGGTGGAGAACAAACAAAATGAGAAAACAGGAGTTGTAGTTGTCACGGGAGCATAACGGCCGTCGTCGTCGTCGTTGGCATCCAGCTAGCCAGCTTCTCTCACAAACTGGCTTCTCTCTCGTTGTTGATGACACACTCGTCCTCTTTCGGCTGTTGTTTTTTTCTCTGTTTTTCCGATCGGCCTTTTCCAGTGAGTTTATTATCGTTGTTGTTGTTGTTGGTTTTGTTGTTGTTGTTATCGTGGACGTTACTGTTGTTATTGTTATCGTGGACGTTACTGTTGTTGTTGCTATTGTTGTTGTTGTTGTTGTTGTCTGAAGTGGCCCGACGAATCCCAGCATCAGCAGCAGAGGCAACATCAACTGCAGATGATGTAGCAAGAGCAGCAGCAGCAACAACAACAACAGTCGAAGAACGGTTAGCGGCTAGGCCACTAAGAGCTGAGACTCCGCTCCGTTGGCACCGTTCTGGTTGGGTCGGCTTGGCTCTGTTTCTGTTACGATATCGAACAAGATGTCGAAGAAGAAACAGCAACAACATCAACAACAATAATAATAATAGTAACAACAACAACAGGACCAGCAACAACAACAACAACAATAATAATAGTAACAACAACAACAACAACAGGACCAGCAACAACAACAACAATCGTGCTGGTAATGGTGAGGATGGGGTTGAACCTCCGCGCCCCACGAGGTGGGTGGGTGAGAGTGATCGAGGCATGCGATGTAGCCGCCGGTAGGTAGGCCGGTGCTATAGGTGTTGTAGCGTGCAATCGGGCGCTCCGAAAAAAAGAGAGCACTAACGCCATAGCATAGCACCAGCCATAAATGCCATCACCATCACCGTCACCGTCATCGTCGTCGTCGTCTTGGCCAGTATTAGTAGTAGTGGTGGTGGTGGTCGAAGTGGCCGTCGAACTAGCAAACAGTCAACAACATCAGAGGCGCGATCTGGCGTGCCTGTCACCAATCGACCGCTGCCGCCGCAGCCGCAGCATCCAATAGTAGTACTTTTACTTGATCCTATCGATAAGACAAATAGAAGCCGCGCAACGATAAGACCACAAACCCAGACGCAGAGGCAACAGACGCGATTCGACGTTTAGTCGACGTCGATGGCTCTCTTGGCTCTCCTGGTTGGTTCGATTTGACTGACACTGTTTACCCGTCCGTCTGTGTCGGTGGCTATATTGGTCTGTCTTTCTTTCTGCCTGCCGGTCTGGTGATGTCTGGTTAACTGATTGGCTTTGGTTGTTTATTTACAATATGTCGTTGTTGTTGTTGTTGTTGTTGTTGCTGCTGTTGTTATCGTTGTTGCTCCTGCTGTTAGCGTTATTGTTGTTGATTTTCTTCCCTGCGTCTTTGAACTGTTGGAAAATGGGGTGGTCGTTCAGAGGGGAACCGAACGAGCCAAAAACGAGGTTGAGCCATCATTCAATCGGGGTTTATTAGTTCGTACGGTTCGTGGCGGTGTGAGGTCGAAACCACCATCGCGACACGAGAAGGAGGAGAAGAAGAAGACGCACTGAAGACTGATTGGTATCTGGTCGAATCGTTAGGCCAAACGTCATTGTGTCGGAAAGTAAATTCGGTGAAGTAAATCCCTCTCTCTCTCTCTCTCTCGTATTCGTTGTTAGCATTGCTACGAGGGCAAGAGGATTATGATCGAGAGCAATAAACGCCTTCTTAAGGGTTGGGACGAGAGGGGGGGGGGGCGGAGAGAGCGAGCGTTTAACATAGACATTTATGGGAAGGGCTGTTACACAAACTATATACAAATTGAGCAAATGATAACGCATTGGAGTAGTGCTGAGACGGCACAGTAGTTTGACGAATGAGTGCCCCGAGCTCAAACGGTGTTGCGCGCGTTTGAGCAAAAAAAATTATACATTTATCTTTTCTCAAAGCGTGCAATGCTTAACGTGCAGCGCTCGCTACTGCTGTACCGACATATATGCAGTTACATATGTATACGATATATATATATATATATATATATATATATATATATATATATATAGTTATACATACATATATATGCATTTATATGCATATATATATATAGTTATACATACATATATATGCATTTATATACATACATATGCATATATATACATACACACATATATATATGCATACGTGCATGACTGCTTGTCAAATAGAACGCACTTCTAAGCCAAAAAGCACAAGAAGCACCATCGCTGTCCGGGTGAAGATGGCGTCAACGGATCTCTGGCCAGTTGCTGGGCACTGGCTAGCCATGTTAGCGATG